>VDFB02273840.1:0-30597 GCA_007258455.2 Sequoia sempervirens
CGGTTATCTATTCAAAGGTTCCCTTAAAAAAATTATGATATACCTTAGTGTAAGTAAAATTATATATAAATCAAATATATATATCATTATAATTCTATATAAATTTTGACAGTCTATCCAAAATCTCTCCTTTCATCTGATACAATCTTCTTAAAATTTTGATTGTATTTTACGGCAAAAATCTCTAAATATGGTCATACGACCATCAAATTTAAGCCCTGACTTTATCCTACTTAATTACGTAATTATTAATAAAATAATAATATCCCTAAACTGTTTCCCAAATATTCCACGAAGTATTAGGGCCATTTAGTGAAAGCTTATACCGCGCCAAAACACGTACCCTTCTACGTGGCTGAGACATGGCACCGAATCTGAGGCTTGGGAAATCTATAGTTTCCGAGCCTAAGGCCCAATAAAACACAATTGACTGAGCCTATACACAGAGCTCACGGCAATAAAAAGATTATTCTTCGAGCTCAAGAGAATGCTCTGAATATTCAATTTTCGTCACAAAATCGCTGTTTTTTGTCAGGCTTATCGTTTTCGTCTCGCTATGACGAACAGATCGCTGGTTATTCCAGCAAAAACTGGTCAGAAATGAGCTTTGAATCGAAATAAATGTTAAGAAGTTGCCTTTTTGATGTTTTTTTGAGTAAGAAGTGAAGATTTTGAATTTTCTGCGTTCGATGGCGTCAGAACACCAACTTTCGTTCAGTTTTGCGGTGAACTCGACCTTTCCTGAGAAAAATTATGGAAATTCGAAGAAATTGAGCGGCCAAGAGGCGGTTAATGGCGAAGACGGGATGCAGAGCAGGCCGAGCTATGCAGCACTGGCTTACAGGAAGGCCGAAGAAGCAGGTGATATGAGGAAAGAAGATTTAAATTTTTTTCAAATGAAATATTTAAAATCTGCAATGTTTGATGTTTATTTCAAAATATGCAGTGAAGTGCTTGTAATCTGAAGTTCAAGGTTATCTTTGCAGTGTTGTATGTTTGCGATAGTCTTCTCTTCCCAGTGTTGCATGTTTCGGAGTGTCATATGGAAAAAAACTGCCTAAAGGTTCGCCTAATGATAGATTCTGTATTGGTCTTAAAATCTCGATAAATTAATACATTTTTATGCAGACTCTCATAGAGATGTTTGTAATCCGTTGCAAAATGAAGCTGCGTCTAATCGGTTAGAAGAGAGGATGTATTGATAAAAAATTGGGCTCCTATGACATCTCTGTATGGAACTGCAGGGACTATTACAAAAAAAATAAAGTTCTGTTTGTTGGGTTTATCTGGAGACTGGCAGTATATCCAAAAGACAATCAAACAAAAACGTGTAAAAAATTTCCGATTGAAATGCTTGAAATTTGTTCAAAAAGATGTAGTAAATTTTATGATTTGTAAGCCTTTCAACAATAATATGATTTAATTAATTAAATGCATGTAGTCTTTTTAAAGAGAAGATGTGGATTTATGACATTGTAGGAGGTTAAGAATTGAAGATTTCAGACTTCCTGCAGTCCGCACCTGTTCTGTATAAAATTATATAATTTTATTTGCCCACACAAATACATACAGTTTATCTGGACAATTTTTTCTGGCAGATGATGGTTTTAACGAAATGGCCGTAATTCCGAGTTGTTTAGGAAGATGCAATTCAATTCTGTTTGAAATGCCTGTAATCTGTGAGAAAAATGTCATGATGAAATGCTGGAAATCTGTTCCTGAAGAAGATGGAATAAATTTCTGCTAAAATGCTTGTAATCTGTTCCAAAAGAAAATGCAGTAAATTTCTTCTGAAATGTTTGTAATGTGGTTTATAAAAGATGTTAAAATAAATGCTTGTGTATTGTTCAAAATGTTGACAGTTAGAGCAAATTTTTGAGCTTACAGTGCAGGGTGCTGAAAAAATGAAACATCTGATAAAATGGTTGCAAATTTTGAACAACAGAAGCAAATTTTTTATTTGACGTTTTAAAGCACCAGATTTTGTTAACCACAAATACAGCATTTTAGGCACATGCTTAAAAAGATTTTTTTGGCACACTAGCCACTTGAATTTTACTGCTTATGGGTATTAGTTTAAAAAAAATCCTTCAGTGGATTTTGAATGTACATTTGAAGCCAGATTCGACCTTCAAGATCGAATTTTTGCAGCTTATATGTACTTATACAGCAAATAGCTCGTTTGATTGTACATATATACATGTAGAGTCAGACTTCACCTTCAAGTATTGAATTTTTGCAGCTTCTGTTCATTCTTATAAAGCAAAGCTTTCAGTTGATTATATTTATACATTTAAATCCAGATTCGACCTGTAAGATTGAATTTGTGCAGTTTATCTGTATACTTTTAAAGAAAATCTTCCATTTCATTGTGTATGTAGATATAGAGCCAGATTTTATCTTCAATGATTGAATTTCCGCAGTTTCTGAGGATTCTCCTAATTGTATATATACTTTTCAAGCCAGATTCGGTTTTGGAGATTTGAACTTTTGCAGCTTATTTGTATACTCTGTAAGCAAATGCTTCCTTCTGTTGAAAAATTTCAGTATTTACATTCTTGTGTAGTTATACTGGCATGTGCATGTTGCAGCTTCCAGAAGGTATCAAGCTGCAGCATGGCTACGAGAAATGGTTGATGTAGCCGCGGATTCACTGCCAAATGAACCAACTGAAGAAGAATTTAGGCTGGGACTACACAACGGTCTTATTCTTTGTAATTTGCTTAACACGGTTAATCCTGGGGCTGTGCAAAAGGTATGCTGCAAATTGTGCCAGTATAATTTCCCATGTATGAAGGATTTGGGTTTCTGCAGTGATCAAAGTTTCTGCTTATAGTGGTGTGACTGTTCAGATGTGTCTGCATTCGAAGCTTTAGTTAATTCAAGGTTCCTCCACTAATTTAGAGATAGATTTGATGTGAGTGGTAGCTAAGATGCTTACAGCATGATATAAATGACATAAATCTGCCGAATTCTTGTGTAAATTCTAGTCTAAATTACTCCATCCAATAGATCTTACACTGTCTGGAGGACACATTAAAAAAATTCTATTATAATTATATTTCCATGGAATATTCCTATATATTTGGATTCAGCTTGAGTTATGGTCATTTTCGCTTGAGGTTGTGACAGGTGGTGGAAAATCCGGCACCTTCAGTTCCTTGTCTGGATGGAGCAGCCTTGTCTGCAATTCAATACTTCGAGAATGTGAGGAACTTCCTTGTTGCAGTCGAAGAAATGCAGCTGCCAACCTTTGAGGCTTCTGATTTGGAACAGGTATGTATTCCATTGCATCCTTGTAGTTCTCGATTTTCAAGACTATTTATCATTTGCAGGAAAGTGTAATATTCAAATTGCACAGCTGTAGCAAGTCAGGATCTTTTTTGTTTTTGCATGTAGTTCTAGATTTTCAAGACTATTTATCATTTGCAGGAACGTGTAATATTCAAATTCCACAGCTGTAGCAAGTCAGGATCTTTTTTGTTTTTGCATGTAGTTCTAGATTTTCAAGACTATTTATCATTTGCAGGAACGTGTAAGATTCAAATTCAACAGCTGTAGCAAGTCAGGATCTTTTTTGTTTTTGCATGTAGTTCTAGATTTTCAAGACTATTTATCATTTGCAGGAACGTGTAAGATTCAAATTCAACAGCTGTAGCAAGTCAGGATCTTTTTTGTTTTTGCAAAACCACAATGTCATTGTGCCCTCACATCAAGGATTCATTGAAAGCTAACTCCTCTGCCTCATCCGCTAAGCCAGATTGACCACTTAATGTGGAGGACGATCTCTGTCAGGTTTTGAATGTGGATTGACATTGTGATAATTGCCCCAGGTCCTAGTTATACTGCTAGATCACAGCCCTGACCGACAATTCAAGATCTTAGTATAATAGAAAAATTGTAAAATCTAAAACGAGGCTTATGCCTGATTCGATGGGTTAAAAAGATAACAGCAAATAAAACAATAACAGCCTGCAATATACAGAATTCAGATAAAAATAGTGTTCCTAAATATAGAGTTTGCATGAGTTTGTAATCTGCATGTAATATGCATGGTAAATTGCATGTAGAAGAAATTGTAATGGAAAGCTTTTATAAAGAGAGGTTATATGTAATGAATTTAATCATCAGAGAAATGATAAAAACTGCTCTGTGTTTGTGTTAAATAATTTTATTTTTTGTTTTTTTGTTTTGCTCTGTTTTCTGTTTGTCTGTGTTTGAAAAATCTACAAAGATATGTTGTCCATGGCATTTTAGGATTTTCCATTGTCATTTGCAAGCTATAAATGGGTTTTCGTAAGAGCCGGAAGTTCTGAAGCAAGTTAGGCAAGTATCTTGAAAACAAAATGTTGTCCTCTTTGGTATCTTGAATTTCCATGTTTCTCCCAAACCATACTCTTTGTAATAAAATGCTGTCCTCTTTGGTATCTTAAATTTCCATGTTTCTCCCAAACCATACTCTTTGTAATAAAATGCTGTCCTCTTTGGTATCTTGAATTTCCATGTTTTTCCCAAACCATATTCTTTGTAATAAAATGCTGTCCTCTTTGGTATCTTGAATTTCCATGTTTCTCCCAAACCGTACTCTTTGTAATTTTGGAAGTAGAAATTCACACCTTATTGCAGAATGCATCCAAAAGCATCATAGCAAGCCAAAAATCTGTTTCTTGAATCTATCAAATAATACTTCAATGAAAATATGATATTTTCTTATCAAAATTTGTAGGTGAATGCTTCATCTTGTAGCATTATCTTAATTTACCAAGTGTACACTTTTTCAGGGAGGGTCATCCATAAAAGTGGTGGATTGTGTTCTAGGCCTAAAATCCTACTACGACTGGAAGCAAACAGGAGCACATGGACTTCTCAAATATGGGGTTAATGTGAAGTTTCCTGACGGAATAAAGCTTCCCATTAAAGGACTTGGGCAAAACTCAAGCAATCAGGAGCAACTCAAGCAACAGGATCTGCTCGGAAACAATGTTACAAGCGCTCTTTTAGATTACCTCAGGATCAAATTCCCTGAAGCTTTTTCGGCAAAGGACTACACAAACAAGGATCTCTCCTTGAATTGCAATGGAACAGTTAGTAGGCCATAATTATTGCCAATTGTTTTTCCGTTTCATCTGTTCCCTTGTTGAAACCAAGTTCAGTTTTCTGTACAAGTTATTTTTCATTTATATTCTCATTCTGAGGAAAACGTTGTATGCAAATTGAGAAAACCAATAGCTTTCGGCAGATTAATTGCTCGATTTAACAGCATGCATCATTGCAGGTGCTCACCAATCTGCTTCTCAAAATTCTTTCTGACAAAAAGGCTGAAGAATTGCCTATGGTGAGCCTTTGAATCCACTGTTTATTTTGCTCCTAACTCAATGCTTGCCATATATGTAAGGATGGATATCCCATATTTTTGTTGTTGATAATAGGAGTTTTGTCCAAGCAGGCATTGTGATTTGTCAGACATCTGTCAAGCTTTTTATTATTTCCTTGTGGTCTACTCTGTCTTTTAAAATTTCTGATCGTCCTTCCAGCTTGTAGAATCTATGTTAACTAAAGTCATGGAGGAGTTTGAGCGGCGGCTTGCCACTCAAGGGGAGCAGGTGATGCTTCAAGTTCAATGTCTACTTTACAAGTCTTTCTGATTTCATAAAATCTTTCGACTTGTTTGCACTCAAATTCTGACAGCTACATTAAGAACAATCATTAGAAAATATGCAGTTCAAGAGAAAGCTTATAATCTCTACTTTTTCTACAGTTAAGAATGGTTCTAAAGGACCTTCTGAAATGTGAAGACGATTCATTACTCAAGTCAGATTTTTTGGGAGCACTAAGCAGAAGTTCACTTCAGAATTATGAAGCAAAACAAGGCATCCATGAAGATGCAAAAGTACAGAATGCAAAACAATTTTCTCATCTTTCGAGTGAAATGGATAGTTATACAAGTGTTGATACAAAGCAGCAACTACAGCTTGATATCGAGGTATATTCTCAGAAATGGACTTAAATTGATTTCAACAAAATATTTATTTGTGCATCAAAGATCATGCTGGTCCTCTTCACAGAGCATAGAAATGTGACAGGAACTGAAGTACACACTCTATACCACAAGGGAAGGCATCAAAATGCTGCAACTAAAATGGACAGAAGAATTGGAAAATCTCGGTAACTTGTTACAACTACTCTTTGCTGAAGGATGCCACAATTGCAATAGTTCCTTATTTCCTTTTGTTTTGAGGGGTTTACCGTTTGGTACCTTCCACAATAGAATACTTATCCCTTTGTCGAAAGTCATCTTGCAGGGACCCATCTTCAAGGGGTTGTTCAAGCGGCAGAAGGTTATCATAATGTTCTAGAAGAAAACAGACAGCTATACAACCAAGTACAAGATCTCAAAGGTATGTATCTGTTAAAATAATCAATCTTATTGAGGTAAAATCTATGAGTTCCAAGTAAATATTTTATCCTCCTGATTTTTCCTTTCTGAATTAGGAAGCATAAGAGTATATTGCCGAATCAGGCCTTTCTTGCCTGGACAGGCGGGCTGTCAAACTACAGTGGATTTTGTTGGAGAAAATGGCACTCTCATGATTGTTAATCCTGCTAAGCAGGGCAAGGAAGCACGCAAGACATTTAATTTCAATAAAGTGTTTGGAACCTCTGCCACTCAAGGTAGTGCACCTGAATAATCTAACTATGTTGCTTTATGAGACACAATGGCATGTTCTAATTGTCGTTTATCATGCCAATTCACAGAGGAAATTTTCTTGGATACGCAACCTCTCATACGATCTGTCCTGGATGGTTACAATGTTTGCATTTTTGCTTATGGACAAACAGGTTCTGGAAAGACATTTACAATGGTGGGTCACATTATTTGTACTATCTGTATGCTAAACTGAAGTCATTATTGTCATAATATAGTGTACTTGTACAAACATAAAGAAAAATCAAACTAAATAGGAGCATATTAACAGACAGACTTATAATCATTCAGGGTGTCGAAACTAAGAGATTTGATAAGGAGAAATCCTGGATACATGAACTATTTCATGTTTTCACCACAGCACTTGTCTAGCCATGGAATTCATATAAACAATTGTGATTTCCTTATCATCTGCTGCATATCGACACTGCTGCCCCGGTAGGCCATACACTGCAGTAGTAACAAGCATTGCCATATTTGCACTGCTTTAAGAATAAATTTAATCTCCACAAATCTTGTCACTCACAATGTGTGCATGGATGTTGAGTTAGGTTCATTAATGAGACTATTCTTGCGCTGATTCATCTATGTTTCTTTTCAGAGTGGTCCTCAAGTAATTACGGAGGAGAATTGGGGTGTGAACTACAGAGCATTGAATGACTTATTTGAAATCTCAAAAAGCAGGAAAAATGTGTTTGAATATCAAGTTGGAGTTCAAATGATAGAGATATACAATGAGCAAGTGAGAGATCTGCTTGCTACAGATGGTTCTAGTCGGAGATATCCTTTTCTTATATAATCCTGTTACACTTAGGCATTCCCTTCAAGTTTATTGTTTCTATATCCAAATTATAATTGCTTGAGTCTTGAAAAAGAAGAAATCCTTGACTTCATGGAACACTAGAAATTCGGAACAATTCTCAGCAAAATGGACTCAATGTGCCTGATGCAAATTTAATACCAGTTGTGTCCACATTTGATGTGATCAATCTGATGAACATTGGACAGAAGAACCGTGTTGTTGGAGCAACTGCTTTGAATGACCGTAGTAGTCGATCACACAGGTGAGTTGAATCTAATTTTCAGTCCCAAGAATCTTTGCATTCATGTAGATGATGGTACTTTTGCATTTATTCTCTGCAATATTTGTCTTTATAAAAGTTGTGTGTTCATTTCCGTGGATTATCTTTGAATGCTACTTCAATAGCTTTCTCTATTTACAAAAGATTTTCTTATATATCAACATTAGAATTTGAAGAACAGGAATCAACAACAAGAATGGTTTGCAGTGTTTTGACAGTGCATGTACAAGGAACAGATTTGGCCACAGGATCAATCCTTCGAGGATGCCTTCATTTGGTGGACCTTGCTGGAAGTGAGAGGGTTGATAAATCTGAGGCTACAGGAGACCGATTGAAGGAAGCCCAACACATCAATAAATCACTTTCAGCCTTGGGAGATGTGATCTCTGCACTTGCACAAAAGAACTCACATGTTCCCTACAGAAATAGCAAGCTAACACAGTTGCTTCAGGATTCCTTAGGTCACAATCCTTTTTTCTTCTGTTGATTCTTACAAACTTTATTTGTTATGTTCAGGAGTGATTTTGTGTTTCTTTTCATCAGGGGGGCAGGCTAAAACTCTTATGTTTGTGCACATAAGTCCGGAAGCAGAGTCTTATGGAGAGACATTAAGTACCCTCAAATTTGCAGAGCGAGTAGCCACTGTTGAACTTGGTGCAGCTCGTTCTAATAGAGAGAGTGCTGAAGTTCGGGAGCTCAAGGAACAGGTCTGCTACTATTTTTTCTCCCAATTTGTGCTGGTTGAAAGGTCATAATATCATTACTGTAAATGAATCTGAGATTCAGAACTAGTTTGGAGGCATTGGAATTACTGCAAAGGGCATGTTCAAGCTAGTAAGAATTACCATCTTGATAGGGTAATTCAAGATGGTAATTCTTGATAGACTAGCAGTGCGTTGTGTCAATGAACTTGTTAAGATTCTCAGATCAATCAGTGAGCAAGATTTGGATTCATTGGTGTCAAAATTTCCCAATAAATTATTCTTCAATCTAGATAGTCTTTAAGTTTGGTCTTTTATGAAATAGAAATTGATGTCAATCTGGAAAACTGCAGATTTATAATTTGAAGGTCACATTGGCAAAAAAAGAATCTGAAGGAGAACAGTCTCAGAGCTTGAGAAGCTCTAGGAGTAGTACTGAAAGACAGCGGATGAAGGTTGGAGTATCACCATTGCCATCGCAGAGACAAGTCAGAGATTATCAAGTACAGTCAAACAGGAGACAGCCTATGGAAGAGGTTGGAAATATTGAGGTAAGTGCAGAAATCTACATTTCCCTCTGATATTGTTACTGACAGGCTTTCTATATTGTTCTGTTTGAAAGTAAGAAGGCTGAAATATTTGTATGAAAAAAGTCTCAGGGTAGGAGCATTTCTTCAGGAAGGCAAAGGAAACCCATCTATAGTAGGGACCTTCCAGGGGAGGAAGCTGATGCAAATTATCCCCGGCTGGTATGCCGACCATCTCCAGAGAGGAGATCATTGTCTGCTGACAGAAGATCATTGTCTGCTGAAAGAAGATCGATCTCTGCTGATCGTGGAAATCACACAAAGAGCAGAATTAAACATGATATCTTAGAAGAACAAGAAGCAAGAAAATGGCAAGACAAGGTGATGGTAAATAGACATTTAACCATTCACAGTGCAGCTTCAAGAAACGATGCCATGAGGGAAGCTTGTGAATTCGCAAAACAAGATAGCATTTCTGATATGTTCTACCAGAAGTATTATACCAATCCAAGGAAGATCTATCCAGAGAGAGAAGACATCCAATTTTTGATGGACCAACATGAGGCACATGGAGGAATCAAAAGGAATAAACTTGAGGTGAGAGGGAAGCAAGAAACTCAGGTAAGAAGAGCACCACCAGGAACGACAGATGAATCAGACATAGACGTATACAGAACAAGTGATTGTTCTGAGACAGATTTATGGCAATTTAAGGAACTTAACCTTGGTGACATAGCTACAATCCAACATGTCCCAAGGATTAGGAAGACTCCACAGACCTCTACAAAGAGTTCTCAACCTGTGGAGAGAAGGTAAACATAATGCATATTCTTATACTCTATGAATAAGATTCTAAAGTAGATGCACTCAACCTTAGTAGGCTGGTCCTGCTCAGTAATGTTACTCAATTTGTTAATATGTTGATATGTTTATAACTAGTACCATTTTGTTTCTACTATTTTGTTTGGAATAAAATTAGTGTATAAATTCATGTTATTGTCTATCCAATGTGCTTACCTCATTCGAACAACCTGTTTTTCACTTGCAGAAGTCCAAGCCAAGCCAAAAGCCCCGCTTCAGCAAGCAGGTTGTACAATGGCAATGGACAGTTGAAAGCTCGATCAGTGAGGCAATCAGTTGCCAGCCTGCCTTCTGGGGGAATGGAATCAAAGCGAATTTCTCCAGGAGGAAAATTCGCATTCGAGGGCAGGGTTGCCTCCAGTAAGTAGCCCATTAACTGTACATTCCAATGAATTCTAATCATGCTGGATATTGAATGCTCAGGGAAAGGGAAAGAAACTTTATGGAAGAAAAGTATGGGTGGGTCTAAAAGTTACAAATTGACTGTTCTTGATTGGACCCCAAAACCAGCTCTGATAAACACCAGCTACAATCTTTGCTTTGATTCTATTTTCATCAGTTTCACCCGAAGGATCATCTCTCGAGAATTATGCAAAGACAACTTTTTACAGGCAGCCATTTGATACTCAGATTGGAGAGGCATCGTCCACACCATCAAGAAGATGGCATTGAGTATTGTTGTTTAGTATTGCTGTATTATTTATTATATTTTTTAAATTATTATTTTGGTGTATTATTTATTGGATCAAAAGGAGGCTAAGAGTATTGATGAACCTATCCTAGATGTTGGATGGAAGAGTGAAAAAATATTAATTAATTTTCCATGCTTGTGTGGTGTACATAATTTGAGCAGTACACACGATTGTGATGCTCTTACACCAATGGGTTATAGTTTCATAGAAGTCCTTTTTAAAAGTGTTACATAGATTTTTTTGGGGGTCAGTATCTCATCCTATATGTCTTTGGGATTTTGAGTTGTATATGCTCACCAGCTTCAGCCTTCAGCAATAAAAATCAGAAATTTTCAGCTGTGTCTTTGTTTGGTTTGTAAATTTCTCAGGCTTTTTTGATCTTTTGGTTTTGCTTAGTTTCTTTGCCACTCCCATTTATACTCTCCAGAATTTTAATGTCCATGTTCATAGAACTGAGTAATCTATATTTTCAATCGGGGTTGTGGTACAATGGTGAAGGTGCTTAGCTGCCGTGCAGCCTATCAGTATTTCAGGGTTCTGTCCAGCAGAATGCTTAGAGGCCCTAAAATGCTTATTTTAGCAGAGTCATGGTTAAATTCTTTACAAACAATAAACACCAAAGGTACGATTTTACAATTATTAATGCTTTTTCACTTTTCTTCTCGATAATGTTTGTCATATGTACAGATGAGACAATCTTTTGTGTGTTTTTCCCGATAATGGTTGAGCCATATACATTCATTAGAATATTCTATGCTATACATGCGTGTTGTTAGAAACAGAGATAGTGCTTCTGAACCATAAAGCTTAAAGTTCAAAGTTGAACAAGCAATGAAAGTTGTGTGTGAATGTAATTGTTCTAACCAATTATCAACCTTTTGGACATAATCTTCTCTATGCCTCTACGTACATAGAAATATTAAATCTCTGTCTAGACTGTTAGCATGCAATGACCAAAGGATCATTCTTAAACCTATCAATGGAAGTTAGGTGTACCTTCATCACCAAAACAATCATTTTCTTCATAGCTAGAACCTCTTGACATCTTAGTTGCAAGAAACATGACAGGGAGGACCTGATTTCCTTGTTTTGGGCCCGCAACCTGTCCTCAACAGGAAACAACTGTTGCATACTGTTTTTCGTTTCTTCACTACCCAGCAACCTACATCACAACCACAACCATATGGCCACATTTCCAACAGTTTGGGTTCATTTCCTAGGGGTTGCAACCCCACTGAAGCAAGTACAATGTAAGAAACATAATTTTTTGAAGACCAAAATTGAAAATAAGTTAAACTTTGGGTTGAATGCTAATAATTTTAAAGGACTATAGATAATATATATATTTGGTCTTTGAATTTTCCTGCCTTTGTCTAGAACCATTATCATCCAACCCCATTTTCAGTCATGTTGCCCCTTGCATTCCATTTCTCGTTTTCGGTAACATAGTTTAACATTCATGACACCCTTTTTATTGAGAATAAACTCTTCCACCCTTTGTCTTTAATTAATTATGATAAGCATGAGGTCTCCAACTTTCCTTCACTCGTCTATTCCAATCATGGACCTTAGTGTCTTGGAGATTTCTCTGTTTCTCATAAGTCATTTGAGTGGTGTTAACGATTGGGCTCTAAATAATACAATCTTGGTTGACCACTTCAACCAGGCTTTACATTGAGTTCGAGATAAACGTAGAGAAACTGAGAGAACAGAGAGAGCGCAATGTGGAAAGTGAAAAGACCAAAAATATTATATTGAATTTATATGCATGAGTTTAAAAACCGCTATATAAATTAAAAATTATCTGTTGCAACAAGATACATATATTATTGCACAATCGCCTGAAAGCTCAATAACAAACACTTGCTTGTCCTTTCCAGCCATACATTCCAAATGCGCTTTACAGTAATAGGTAGGTTTCTCTTGTTGTCATTACTCACAGGTTTCTTATCTCATCGTTAACCTTGCCTGCGTCCTCCGACAATTCTGATCATTTTCTGCCCCTGCTTCTGTTGGAGAAACCTGGTTTGAAATTTTGGTTTACGCCTTTACACAGCCTTCAATGCATCTTAGGCGCTTTTACAGTTGGTTCTTGTTGGCACCGTATTATCACACTAAATCCTATTTCTATTCTTAAATACTGGTTATTTTCAAACCCCTTAACCACCTTGGTCTTTCGAAAGGTAAACCATAGCCATAACTACTCCCTCATTGGTAACCAACAAGTTCTAAAGAGAAAACCAACCCTCGACTTGTTCTGGCACAGACATTAAAAGGGGAATTTTACTTAACCAAACTTAGTTATGCCCGTTTGACTGCCTACTACATTTTAATATATACAATCACAATTTCAGAAGGCAAACAATTTACAGCAGATTTATGAGATTCCTTGAATGATTTTCTTGTGCTAAAGGAATGAGAAGACCAACTCAGAGAAGGTAGAGGATGCTGTCTAAGCGTCGGATAAAAAATTGGTTTGATTCCATATGCAGAAAGGATTGCTTGGGCAGCATACCAAATGACAATATTGGAATAGAAGGTCCACTTGCATAACCTATGGACTTTATAGTTTTACACATAAATGCTGCAACTGTTAATGTTATGCAAATGAAAGAGGAAGATCGAAACACAGTGTTGATTGATAACTGAACAAAGCCACGGTGACGAACTATATACCCTTTACCTTAAATTACCTACCATTTGTTTTGTCGGAGAGTGAAATTGATCATTTTAGTGTGAAAGATCCTTCTTAGGAGGGATACATTTAGTGTATCATTTATGACAACAGTGCAGTCATCATTAATTTTAGGTTATAACAATCTAATCCAGGAACATCTCTGAACTATAATATGGATTGTGGAAACTTGATATCATTAATTAGGTTATATTGTTTGAATCAACTATATTTCTATCATTATTTAAAATATTTAATGAACTATAAGCTCACACGACTCCTTGGATCAGTTTGTTTTGGTGCTAAGATGAAGTTAGTGTACCCAACTCTAAAGAAGAGCTAGAGCATAAGTTGTATGCATGTTCAACAATGTGCATTGTGTCAAGATCAAGTGGACTATTAAGGTATCTCAAGAGATGGATTAGTTGTGAAGTCTAGAAACAATGGTAAGGAATGTTGGAAAAGTAAGGAGTTTAAGAAGTTTACCTAGGTGTTATAGAAATTTTTTAATCTAAGGACAAGCATCATTACTTGGGTTGAATCTCATGATTTGCACTATTTGTATTTGAATTGACATGTTGCACAATACACACCCTTGTAGTTTGCAAACTAACTAATTTTCTTAGAATCATATTAAAATTTGTAATATTGACATCAAGAAGGCCAAGCCACATTGTCAAAAGAGTTCATGTTCTCCAATCAAATGAAACTTCATCTTTCTACACAACCACCTAGTAAAGAATCAATTGAATATAAACATTTTTTTGGAGAGATAATTAACCAATGGAGATATGCATTTAGCTATACACAAGTCCCATACATTTTCAATGTCAAGTGATCCTTCTCAAAAATAGGTCATGTGAATAACACAATATTAGATTTTAAGTTTAAAATTGTACTTATATGTGTCATTATATTTTCATGAAGAATAGAAGAGTTGTAATTATTATTATATTTTTCATTCATTTACAAATTACAATCAAACATAATTCATTTGGCTCTTAGTTTTCAATTTTTTTTGCATCTATCTATTAGACTCAACATAGAACATAGGTATTAGAATATATTTACTCTCACATGATTGTATCATTGGTTTTTACATTGAGTTCTAGTCGTACATAAGTATTTATTTGTAGTATGCTCAACAATCTTTGAAGCACACTTTTAAGGAAGAGGGTGCTCGTACTAGTTAGGAGTCGATTAATGATAATCATGTCTCTAGTGATGTTTGGGAAAAAGTTGATGACAAAGACCCCCCTTCTATTTGTGTTGCATTAATTGCTTAGTCATTTTTATGTTATATTTAGAGAAGTTTTTGAGCTCTCGTCTTTGGTTTGAACTTGATCCAATTTAAACTTTAAGGGTGTATCTTTTTACCACTCATTTTTTTAATACAATATTATTATCTTTTTAATCAATTTTAAAAATTAAATAGATTTCATAAAAAAAATACAACATAATTCTATTTCAATATATTTAAAAAAATATTGAAATAAAATTAAGATGTCCAATGTAAAAAATCCACTAAGACAAGTGCAAAATCTTATCCATAAAGCTTTAAAATGACATAGAAACAATCTTGTCCCTTAATTTCATTACCTAATGCTTCAATAATGTCACAAAAAAATATGTACCACTAGTTCCTTGTAGCACCAAAATCCATTGAAGGTGGAATTCAATCTTAAAATCTTAGGATTATAAAGAAAAAAAGGCATAAAAAGTACTAGATTAATGGCTTTGACAAGTTCACGGGCGTGGAGAAGATCAGCTTCACAACCTTGATAATATTAAATTTACTATTTTGCTAGTGGAAGAAAAAGGCGAAGGAATTTAATGTTATTTTTTATATCACTGGTTTTTGGAAGAAAACGACGAAGGAATTTAATGTTATTTTTTATATCACTGGATTATTTAAGAGAAATTTCAAAGGCTCATGATAAGTGTAAAATGTGAATGGTGTAGATAGGAGATAGTGGTAGAATTTATGTAATGCATAGACTATGGCTAAGGCCTCCTATTCAGTGGTAGTGTAATTTATCTTGGCTTGGGAAAGTTTGTGGTTAGAAAAGAAATCGGGTGATCCTTATTTCCTCATGGTTGTGTTGCAAGTATGAGCAATTGGTGTTGTCATTGATGTCATCAAGATTGTGTTGCCATTGATGAGAAGAAGATTGTTGGCGTTATCTATGTTGTTGCATTAATGATGCTTTGATTAGTTGCACTATGTTGTCATTAGTAAGCTACTGATGTCAACCTCTAGTGTTGCTTTGATAAGCTTTTTTCTATGGATGTATGGTTGAGTTGCTAGGTTGTAGTTGGTTTTGTAGTGTTGAAGAAGAACTAAAGATGATGAGGATGTTTCTCTAGTGCTTGGTTTCCAAGTTCTTTTGAGAAAATTTGATAAAAAGAGGAAACAGTGAGTTGCAATAGTGTTTTGGGTTGTAGAGTAGTGTTCTGGTGTTGCTTCACATTTCTTCTAGGTTGAAGATCTGTTTGTGTGTTTCAAATATGTTGATTAGAGGTGGTATATCCAAAATTTGGTGTGTTAGGTCATTATGCAAAAGAAGTTGTGTTCACCAATGTGTGAACTGTATATTCTAGAGGTGTCTGGGAGAAATGTTCTTACTTTGCATTTCTCTGCAGAGTGGTTTCAAGTCTTACAGATATGAAGGGTTGATAGTGTTTCTATCTTTCTTCCATTGAAGTTGTTTGAGTTTTGGTGCTTTGGAAGTCAATTTCTTGAGTTATAGTGTATGGAAGAGTTGTTTGAGGGTATTGGGTGTGTACAAATGTTCTTCAGGTGAAATTTGTTGTGAAGGATTTTGTGGAATATTCCAAATTGTGTTTAGGTGACATTTATTGCTCGCAACTTGTTTTTGGATCAAAGGAAGCATGTACTTAAAAGTTTAGTGGTGTTTACACGGGTAATGAATGACCTGGGTGTTTACACTAAAATGCAAAGCTACTTCGGCATTTGTGGAAGCATGTTGTTGCGTGTATGAATGGATTTAGGTCCTAGCTAAGGTTTGTTGTGGTTTTCCTTCATTCCTTTTCATGACAAGAATGTTTTGGTGCTGACCTAATTTGAATTTGTACAGTTGAGGTGCATAGCTGAACTTAGAGAGTAGTTTCAAGGTTGAAGATGGTATAGATAAGAGTTAAATTGTTAAGGGATGATAAGATAGACAAGATAGATGAGTATGATGAGAATTGTAGAGTTGTGAGGAGTGAATTTAAGAAGTGTAGTGCAAGATTTCATGTGTTAGATTGTTGGATGCAGTGAGCAGAAGGTGTCTACAATTCTTTAGTTAGACTATGAAGGTGTTGGTGACATTGTGGTAGATTTTCCTATTGCATTGAGGTTGATCTCTCCATGTAACATTTTTCTCTATCTTCTTTCCTACTCTGGCAATGAGCCTTTGGTAGTGAGCCCTTTTGCAATTGGTGTTGATACTACTTTATATTGTGAGCTAATCCTCATGTTGGTTTTCCCATATTGGGTTTTCCACGCAAATCTTGTGTTCTCTTGTGTTTGGTGTTGATATGTTTTAGTTTCTATTATTTTCTTTTCATGCTAAATCATTATAAGAGATTAAGGGTTAATTGAATGAATGTGGATATAAATGTTTATGAGGGTTTTGAAGTTTTAAGGTACAACTAATTCACCCCCCTCTCAGTTGTCTTGTGCATTGAAGAATTGGTATTAGAGTAAGGTTCCTTGGAAGAAAGCTTAACCACTTGAGGTAGATTTGGGATGGTGCACAAGAAAGAGATCCATGTGTTTGATGGAAAGGATTATGCATTTTGAAAGACAAGGATGAAAGGTTTTCTGGTTTATATTGGATTTGATGTCTGGAAGTTTGTTGAGAATGGATATATTGAACCACAAATGGTCCAAATATTAATGTTGAGATCAAGTCCTACGAAAGCAATGTAAAAGAAAGGTATGCTCTCTTAAATTGTCTTACTAATTCTGAATTGGTGAAAGTTATGAATCTAAAAACTGCTAGAGAAGTTTGGGTAAAGTTAGAAAGCATTTATGAAGGAGATGATAAGGTCAAACAAGCTAAGATGTAGAATCTAAAGATCATGTTTGAGAACCTGTGGATGTTTGAAGATGAAAACATTACAAGCTACATGAAAAGGGTATATGAAGTTGTCAGTTCCATCAAAGGTCTTGGTGGAAAACTCAAAAGAACCAGAAGTGGTAAAGAAAATTCTCAGAACTCTTCCTAAATCTTATAGTCATAAAGTTTTTGCTATTGAGGAATTTGCAAATCTAAATCAATATACTAGAGATCAGTTGTACGGTTCTTTAACTGCTTTTGAGATGAGAGAATTTGGTACAAATAGTGGTGCAAAAGTTGAGACTACTTTTAAGGTTAGAAAATTAGAGGACATTAAGGAATCAGATCAAGAGGATCTTGATGATGTGGAAGCCAAGTTTTTTAGGAGAATGAAGAAGGGTACTGGTAAGTACATGTTGGAAACACAAGGGTAGACAACTGAGAGGGGGGTTGAATTAGTTGTCACAAAATTTCAAACTTATTAACCTTATTATGCCTTCAAATTACATCACTGCATGTTAGCCTCAATGAAATAATAAAATGAATACAAATTGTCGGCCCAAAACATTAAAGATTATTAATGTGAATCAACCAAGGTCGGCCTCAACATAGTGAAGACCCAAAATAACATCTTCAAACATGAACCACCTTCAAAAATTATTCCTCAAAGATCCACAACATGCTACAAACACCTTGTCGGCTAAGAACATGAAAAACATGAACACACAAGAGAAAATCGCGGATCACAAGCACAACAATCAATGCAGACATGCAACACAAATAAAGCACGATATAGAAACATCCAAAAACATCATGAATCACCAAAGAGGAATCTACAACAACTGAACTAACTAGAATCACATAATCTTCATTTAGGAACACCAACTGAGGTAACAAAAAAATTGTCAAAATACAAATCTTCATATCATGAACAAATCTTCACGTGGATCTCTAAAACTTAACGTGGATAAACTAGATATACTCAACAAGAAACCCTTTGATCCACAACCTCTGATCATCAACGTACTGAACTCACCAACAGACTGAACTTCACTTCACCATTGACAACCTACAACTTATTTCATTACAATTTTCTCAATATCCTCGACATATACAACCTCTAAGACATTAATACCAATAGTGTTGACATCAATAACAACCACATATCAGCAACTCAACCACAACATCCAACAATCTCCCCCTTTGGCATTGATGGCAACACATGATGTGAAAAACACCATCAACACAACTATCTTTGGTACTTACCCTTAGGTTCTGACTCTTTTCTCCTCAACAATTCTTCTTCCACATAACTCTTCTTCCTCAGATAATTCAAAAAATTTCACATGACTCTTCTCCCCCTTTGGCATCAATGACAAAGATCTCTTTTCTCCACACAAACTCTGAACCACATATGTGAACATTTGAACATATGACTACTCCCCCTGAATAGCAACCACCACAACATCAATCGAGATCAAGATATGACTATGAAATGCACAGAATGATGCAAAACAATGCATATTAGTTCTGTTTAGGAGGGGTAATCACCCCTAACTTCCCTCTAAGATACTCAAAATTCTCCTTAGGCAACAACTTGGTAAAGATGTCTGCAGTCTGCTCCTTAGTAGGCACATACTCCAATCTGACTTCCTTTTCACTCACCTTCTCTTTCAAAAAGTGAAACTTGATAGATATATGCTTGGTCTTTGAATGTAGCACCAGATTCTTAGAAATGTTAATAGCACTTAAATTATCATAGAATATAGCAATGGGATCATCATACACAACTCTGATATCTTTCAACATATGCTTCATCCATAAAATTTGAGTATAATTATTAGCAGTAGCAATGTATTTGGCCTCTGCAGTAGATAAAGAAATGACATTCTACTTCTTACTTAACCAAGTAATCAACTTATTTCCCAAGAAAAATGTGCCACCACTAGTACTTTTCGTGTCATTCACATCTCCTGCCCAATTAGCATCAGTAAAGGCACTCAAAGTAAGATCATCATCTTTAGGATACCATACACCAAAACCAACTGTTCCCTTCAAGTATCTGAAAATCCTCTTCACAATAGTCACATGAGATTCTTTAGGATCAGCTTGAAATCTTGCAACAATACATAAAACATTCATGATATCAGGTCTAGTTTGAGTTAAATACAACAATTCACCAATAATTGATCTGTATCTAGTCTGATTTTCTTTCAAAGAGTCATCATCTATTGTCAACTTATATCTGGTCACCATGGGTGTACCAACTAGCTTTGAATATTCCATACCAAATTTCTTTAGCAATTATTTCACATACTTGAACTGAGATATAAAGATCCCTTTATCTAACTGAGTAATTTGCAATCCCAAGAAGAATTTCATCTCTCCAATCATTGAAATCTCAAATTCCCTCTGCATCTTATCAGCAAACTTCATGCACAAACTATCATCTCCTCCAAAAATGATATCATCAACAAAGACTTCCACAATTAGATCTTTATTATGATCAATCTTGAAATACAAATTACTATCAACAGTGCCTTTGTTAAATCCAAGCTTTAGAAAATACTTGTCCAATTTGGCATACCATGCTCTAGGGGCTTGCTTAAGTCCATACAATGCTTTCTTTAATTGACAAACCATGTCTCCCTTATCAATCAATTGAAATCCATCTGGTTGCTCAACATACACCTCTTCTTCCAACTCGCCATTTAAAAATGCTGACTTGACATCCATCTAATAAAATTTGTAGTTTTTGTAAGCCAAATAAGCAAGAAATAGTCTCACAGCTTCAATCTTGGCAACATGGGAAAAAGTTTCTTCAAAGTCAATTCCTTCCATCTGGGAATATCCTTTACACAAAAATCTTGCTTTTTTTTAACAACTTCACCTTGCTCATTCAGTTTGTTTCTAAAGACCTATTTAGTTCCAATTACATTTTTGTCCTTAGGTCTAGGAACAAGAATCCATTTATTATTCTTCTCAATTTGTTGTAGCTCTTCTTTCATTGCTTCAACCCAATGTTCATCTTTGCATGCTTCATTCACACTATTAGGCTCAGTCTTTGAAATCAAACACTATTCTTCTACAATATTTCTCCTAGTATGGACACCTTTGTTCTCATCACCTATGATCTAATTTTCTGAATGATTCAATCTTACATACCTCAGAGTCTTAGGACGTTCTTGAATTTCAGGCTCTTCTGATCTTTCTTTTGCTCTTTCACTTGTTTCTCCTTCCTCTTAGTCTTCTTGATTCATCGAAATTATTTGAACTTGATTTGAAGTCTGAACCTGCTTTCCTTTATTTGTACTGTCATTTTGATCATCAGAATCATATCCACAGGTTCTAGATGGTGTAGCTATGTCTTCATCAACCTTGACATTTTCACTTTCGACCATTTTCTTCAATCTCTTATTATAGCACTGGTAGGCCTTGCTTTTAGTAGAGTAACCCAGAAAGATTCCTTCATCACTCCTAGCATCAAACTTTCCTATATCTTCATCTCTTCTTATATAACATTTACTCCCAAAGATTTTGAAATATCTAATAGTAGGCTTATGACTAGTCCATAGTTCAAAAGGGGTCTTACCAATATCACCTTTGACTTGTACCTGATTGAGGATATAAATAGCAATAGTCACGACTTCTCTCCAGTAGATATGAGGAACATTTCCTTCTAGGATCATAGTCCTAGCAACATCTTGAACTGTTTTGTTCTTTCTTTCCACAACTTCATTTTACTGAGGGGTCCGCGGTGCAGATAGTTGTCTCTTTATCCCATGTTCTTCACAAAAATAATTAAACTCACTAAAAGTGAATTCACCACCTCTATTTGATCTCATACATTTAATCTTTAGACCTATCTCTGCCTCAACCATAGCCTTAAAGATCTTGAACTTCTCCAGAGCTTCAGATTTCTCCCTCAAGAAAGTAACCCACATCATTCTAGAATAATCATCAATAAGCAACATGAAATACCTGTAACCTTGTAAACTTATGATTCTAGAAGGACCACACAAATTAGTATGAACAAGCTCCAACACTTCTTTTGAACAATGCTATTTTCTCTAAAATGAAATTCTAGTTTGCTTCCCTAACTGACATTCCTTGCATATAGTATTAGTAGGCTTTACCAACTTAGGAATATCTCTCACTACCTAAGTAGAACTTATCTTAATAATATTGTCAAAGTTAACATGACACATTCTCTTATGCCACAATTGGCTTTCATCAACTTGAGCAATCAGACAACTTTTACTAGCAGCATTCAAGTGAAAGATATTACCTTTAGTTTTTCTACCTGATGCAATCACATTTCTGGAACTTCCCAATATTCTACACTTTCCATCCTTGAATTGAATATTGTATCCCTTATCAATCATCTGTCCAACACTTAAAAAATTATGCTTCAAACCTTCCACATACAAGATATCATCAGTATTATGCTTACCATCAAGAGAAATGCATCCTCTTCCATGGATCACACCTACTTTATCATCACCAAATCTCACAACACCACCATCATACTTTTCCAAGCTCACAAACTTACTTCTATATCCTATCATATGATGTGAACATCCACTATCAATTACCCATTCATCTTTCTCTTCAACTCGAGCAACTAGGGCTTTCTCCACATTTGTACAACTAGAAGATTTAGTGGACACATGATTATTTTCCTTGATAGCAATAAATACCCATTTGTCCTCACTTTCATTTCCTTTATCAAATTCATCATCTAGCACACCTTCATCAACAACATAGTAACACTTCCTTTGAAATTTAGGCTTGTTATGTCTTGGTTTAGAAGCTCTTTCCGAACACCTTGATGCAAAATGACCTATCTTATTGAAAGAAAAACATTTAATAGGCAACTTTCCTTTATACTTACCTTGTCCTCTGACTTCTCTTTTCACAATCAATGCTTCAAGCTCATCTAGTTCTCTTTCTTCTTCTTCAATCTGTCTCATTTCTTCCTCATACTTGAATACCTTTCTAGAAGAACTTTCACCCTGATCATATCTTTGTTTATCTCTTCCAGAAGTAGTAGCCTTGAATGCATATTCTACCTTAGGGAGGGCATCACCAAATTCACTCAACTCAAAAGTAGTAAGCTTAACTATCAACATATCTCTGGTTATAGTTGTTACAGTCCATAGCTCTTCAATAGCTGTAGCTTTGACTTTGTAAGTAGTAGCCAAGGATCTAGGCACTTTAGCAACAATCTCTAATTCTTCCAACTGTCCACTAGCACATATGATACCACACAAAAGTTCATTCACTCTTTGCATGAAAGTAGTAATTGTAATGTCCCCTTTTTAGCTAACATTGTTTATTGAAGAGTGAGCCTATTATTTTGACCCTCGTAGGATGATAGTTATGGATAGAGGGTCCTTTGTGAAAGTTACTCGGTGGTTAAGGAAAGTACTTCACTTTCTGATTTAGGTTTGGGCCTTTGTAGATGCTCACAGAGTGATATTTAGACACTTACTATTTATAGTAAGTCAGGTTGTCAGGGTTTACTATTTCTGGCAGGGCACCTGGTTCAGTTGGTTTACTCAGACTCGACCCAGTTCGCCAGTTGGATGAGAAAATGGAGAATACTTGAGTATTTAATGATGATTAAATAATTATTATTGTGACTTTATATTATAAAGTCAAATAATGATTATATTAATATTTAAATGAAATATTATAAAGTATTAAAAGACTTTATAATAAAGTGGGCTAATATTATTTAATGAGTATTTATTACTCAAAAGGGAAAATACGCTATTTAATGTTTAATTTTCCTAAGTCACAAAGGGGAAATCAAATATCATTTAAAATTGTCATTAATGTGCTTTTTTGGGTCGAGCCTCTTGAAGGAATAAATTAAGTCTCTCAAGGCAAATCAAACTCATGTGATTGATTATTCAAAATTTGTCCTTTTTTGAGAGCTTTGGGATTTGAGAGAAACCAAGGGTTTCTACCAAGTTTCAGATATCTTCAGGCTATGGAGAATGTAAAATCTTCATAGACCAGCATTCTGAAGTTGTGAGAGATCAGCTAAAGTTTGCTAATGGTTGGCTTCATTACATAGGTCAAATTTGTGCATCATTGAGGAGATACAAACAAGGGTTTGAATAGCAGATTTTAGATTGTTGAAATAACCATCATTGGAGAAGAAAAATCAAAAGTTAATGATCTGTTGCTATAGTGACATGAATAGTACCCATGCTACAGTGACGTGAATAGTACCCGCGCTACACTGACGTGAATAGTACCCGCGCTACAGTGCCACTATAGTGATTTATTTTTCTGAGTTGTGTTTTCAAGGGTTTGAGCAAATATCTAGAATTCTCTAATGCAGATTTATCAAACCTGATTTCTATGGTATTTATCACTGCTGAGAGTATATTTGTGAATGGATATGCAAGTTTTGATAGGGTTTAAATTTAAAAATCGTAAAGGTATATAACTACAGCAAGGTTCAATGAACATTAGCAGTTTGAAAGCAAAACTCATCATCAATAAGAAGCTACGAATCATCTTATAATTGCTGCCAGGTGTCAATTACCTGAGGTTGCTACTACTGAATGTAATTTCCAAATTTTATATAGAAGTTTTCAGACTTGCATTTATTGCATTTGTAAACTAGGTATTGGAAATAATATTGTGGTTTTAATTAGAACATTCAAATCCTTTGAAGAGTCATATGTATTTGCAATATAAAGAAAACAATCTTCATAGAGTTTATAAGACATTTGCTGTTATTAGTTTTCAAATTTTCCTAGTTGATATTTTTACTGTATATGATTTCTATTTGCCTGGCAATTTTTTATGAAAAATAAAAAAAACATAAATATTGCTCAAATCACATAAAAAAAAACAAAAAATTCAAACAAAAAACAAATTTCATCATTCAGCATTGTAGTTTGCAAGGGTTAGAGCCAATAGGGCTCTTATAGTGGTATCAGAGCACAATTGTCTTGCCATCCTATGCTTTTTCAAATAAATTTGTGTTTTTTCATTGCTTTTTCATGAGTAGAGACATTATATTCTATACCAAGGGTAGAGGAACAGGCAGAGTAGATGATTGGTCAGGACCCCCAGTTCCAGAAGGTGAGACAATATCAGGGATTTTGGGTATTCACAGGTCTAGTTCTAGTAGTAGTGAGAACAGTATTACCACACTTATGGCAGATAGGGAGGTTTCAAAAGAGACTATGAGAGATTCAGGAAAAGAGAAAGAAAATACAGAGATGACTAAGGAAGAATTCAGGAGAAGACATGATAACATGATGGACATGATGTCTCAGTTGATGAGCACAATGAGGCAATATGTTCCGCCTCAACAACATTACATACAAATAGGATAGTCTAGCAGGATTGCAGGCATAGACCAGCCATAGGCATTAGTACAACAACAATCATCACCTATATTTCATGAGCATAGGCCTGGAAAACCTACCTTTATTACTAGGGAGGCACCTCCGACTCAGGAGGAAGAGTAGCAGGGTCACCAGCTAGAGTTTTAGCCACAACATGGTACATCAGTGGCTGACGTGACCAGGTTCTTTGGAGAGTACTCGACATTGGCTACTGAGATCAGGCAGTCATTGTCTTTTCATGAGTTCATGGATGTGCATAGACCCAGGGGTGGAGGTAGATTTGAGCGTAGAGCTCCTCAGTACCAGCCACCACCACAACAGGTGAATCAGGATCTTCAGCATGCAGTGAGAAAAATTGTCTTGCCTTATTTTGATGGCTCAGATAAGAGTTCAATGAGGTCTTGGGTATAGAAGTTAGACAATTACTTATCATTGAGACCTATGCAGGAGGACGAAGCCATTAAATTTTCCACACTACATCTTGACAGATTAGCACATGACTGGTGGCATCACGACATGTACACATTGGGTCATCACACAGTTACTACTTACCAAGAGTTCACAAATAGGCTCATAGAGGGTTTTGATAAGAAGGATCCAAAACTTTACTTTAGAGAGCTAGCTCAGCTTAGGAAAATAGGTATTTTGGATGCCTACATTAGTGAATTCTAGAGGGTTGCAGCCATGGTGACAGGTATTTCAGAGAGAAGACTTGTCATTCTATTTATCAAGGGATTATATGAGCCTATGAGGGGTTGGGTCAAGGAATTTGATCCCCCTACTCTTTAGGAGGCCATGCGGAAGGCAAGGAGTATGGAGCTTTCTACTCCGAAGAAAAAATTTCAACCCAAAACAAACACCTTGCCTATTGAGGAGAGTCATACACCAGTTACAGAACCAAAAAAGAAAACAACAAGAATTGATGATGCAACTCGTGATGAATTGAGAAGGAAACAACTTTGTTATTGGTGCAAAGAACCTTACATCAAGGAGCATGATTGTCATTTGAGACCAAAGGGCAGAGCCAACCACGCCATGTGGGTTTACTATGGAGATGTTGAGTCTGAGGATTCAGACCAGCAGGTGCTTTTAGACAATACGGAGGCTGGGAATGCCTCTATGGAGTTTGGGCCCGATGCCAATTTGTCCCCTTTAGTATTATCTGCTAGTGTACGGGATGATTCATTTAGGTTCAGGGGATTAGTGGATGGACAACGATGTATTGCTATGCTTGACACTAGAGCCACACATAATTTTATTGATGAGAGCTTTGTCAGCAGATGCAAACTCTAGACGGAGGACTTCGCTGGATTTAGAGTTCGAGTAGCGGATGGATATACCCTCACTTGCACTCTACGAATTTGTAATCTCACCCTCATGTTGAATGATTATGAATTGCAAGCAGATTTTTATGTGGTCAACTTGGGTGGGATGGATTTAGTGTTGGGTATGAGATGGCTTCAGGACATTAGTGTGTTCACCCTCAACTTGTCTAAAATGGAGATGAGATTTGAGATACAGGGCAAGAAATATGTGTTGAGGGTGATTACAGATGGGAGCCTTTGTTCTATCTCTCTCATTAGTGGGAAGAGCGAGAAGGTAGAGGAGGATTTTGTGCAGACTAGGCATGGTTATGCTCAATACCCCGGGGGTTTAGAGGAAGTTGATTGGGATCAACCTAGTGGTTTGGTTTAGTTTGTGACCAATCCATTATTCGAGACGGATGTTATATCCTCATATGACAATCTGCTCTTTGAGTTTGATGTTGGTCACTCTCCTAATCCTAGTCTTGAGAAGAGTGTTGATAGTGTTTGGGATCCTACTAGTGCACTGGGATTTCAGACTCAGCTCACGAAGGAGTTTCACAGTATGTACATGGTGCAAAGTGCATATGGTTTCATGTTTGACCTGGATGTACACAATTTGTTTTAGGTGCACATTTCTGGTATGCACATGTTAGATATGTTGGATGATAGTATATCTCGTGCAATTTTGGGGGGAAAGTGTTGCTTGTAGTTTGACTTCCTTCCTCTTGAGTTTCTTGCTCCTATGACAGACAGCATTGAGGTTGACAAGGGATGGCATTCTATTTTAGTTGATCAGTTGTGGGAGTTACAGGAGATAGTTGTGGCTAGCAGGGACATGGTCTGACACTATCCTTGGGATCCAGGTGGTGTGGTGCGTCCTTATTTGCAAAGATTGCTTGGGGACAAGCAATTTTAGGGAGGGCCAACTGTAATGTCCCCTTTTTAGCTGACATTGTTTGTTGAGGAGTGAGCCTATTATTTTGACCCTCGTAGACTGATAGTTATGGATAGAGGGTCCTTTGTGACAATTACTTGGTGGTTAAGGAAAGTACTTCACTTTCTGATTCAGGTTTAGGCCTTTGCAGATGCTCACAAAGTGATATTTAGACACTTACTATTTATAGTAAGTCAGTTTGTCAAGGTTTACTATTTCTGGCAGGGCACCTGGTTCAGTTGGTTTACTTAGACTCGACCCAGTTCGACAGTTGGATGATCAAATGGAGAATACTTGAGTATTTAATGATGATTAAATAATTATTATTGTGACTTTATATTATAAAGTCAAATAATGATTATATTAATATTTAAATGAAATATTATAAAGTATTAAAAGACTTTATAATAAAGTGGGCTAATATTATTTAATGAGTATTTATTACTCAAAAGGGAAAATACGCCATTTAATGTTTAATTTTCCTAAGTCACAAAGGGGAAATCAAATATCATTTAAAATTGTCATTAATGTGCTTTTTTGGGTCGAGCCTCTTGAAGGAATAAATTAAGTCTCTCAAGGCAAATCGAACTCATGTGATTGATTATTCAAAATTTGTCTTTTTTTGAGAGCTTTGGGATTTGAGAGAAACCAAGGGTTTCTACCAAGTTTCAGATATCTTCAGGCTGTGGAGAACGTAAAATCTTCATAGACCGGCATTCTGAAGTTGTGAGAGATTAGCTAAAGTTTGCTAATGGTTGGCTTCATTACATAGGTCAAATTTGTGCATCATTGAGGAGATACAAACACGAGTTTGAATAGCAGATTTTAGATTGTTGAAATAACCATCATTGGAGAAGAAAAATCAAAAGTTATTGATTTACTGCTACAGTGACATGAATAGTACCCATGCTATAGTGACATGAATAGTACCTGCGCTACAGTGATGTGAATAGTACCCACGCTACAGTGCCACTATAGTGATTTATTTTTCTGAGTTGTGTTTTCAAGGGTTTGAGCAAATATCTAGAGTTCTCTAATGTAGATTTATCAAACCTGATTTCTATGGTATTTATCACTGCTGGGAGTATATTTGTGAATGGATATGCAAGTTTTGATAGGGTTTAAATTCAAAAAATCAGAAAGGTATAACTGCAGCAAGGTTCAATGAACATTAGCAGTTTGAAAGAAAAACTCATCATCAATAAGGAGCTACGAATCATCTTATAATTGTTGCTAGACGTCAATTACCTGAGGTTGCTACTGCTGAATGTAATTTCCAGATTTTATGTAGAAGTTTTCAGACTTGCATTTATTGCATTTGTAAACTAGGTATGGAATAATATTGTGGTTTTTTAATTAGAACATTCAGACTTTGAAGAGTCATATGTATTTGCAATATAAAGAAAACAATCTACTCATAGGAGTTTATACATTTGCTAAGTTATTAGTTTTCATATTTTCCCTAGTTGATATTATTTGCATATGATTTCTATTTGCCTGGCAATTTTTTATAAAAAATACAAAAAATCATATATATTGCTCAAAGCACATAAAAAACTGCAAAACATTCAAACAAAAACAAATTTCATCATTCAGCATTGTAGTTTGCAAGGGTTAGAGCCAGCAGGGCTCTGACAATAATATTCTCATCATCACCCATTCTCAAAATTTCATATTTCCCTTTCAGACTTTGCAACTTAGCAATCTTCACATTAGCATCACCTTCATACAAAGTTTCCAAACTTTTATAGATCTCATAAACAGTCTTTAGATCCATAACATTTTTGATCTTAGTATCAATCAAAGCGCTCAACAATGCTTCCTTAGCCCTGATATTGTATGCAACATCCCTAATCTTAGCAGTAGTAGTAGGACCATTCTATGGAATAACATACCTATTGCTTTTAATGCTCGAGTAGGGTTCACCAATGCATCTAAGATGGCATTCCATTTGATTCTTCCATAGAGAATAATTTGTTCCATCAAATCTCAGACTATCCTTCTTGTGTGTCACCATCCGGAATCACCTCAAGCTATTAAAGTTCTTCCAAGGAACCTACTCTGATACCAATTGTTGGAAAAACAAGAGCAAACAACTAAGAGGGAGGGTGAATCAGTTGTCACAGAATTTCAAATTTATTCAACTTATTATGCTTATTCTCAGATCTGATCAATAACCATGAAAGCATGAATCAACAACACATCAGAAACACACATAAGACCAATATTTTTATGTGGAAACCCTGTTAGGGGAAAAACCACGGTGGAGGTCAGTCCACAAGATTATACCCGGTTAAAAGTATAAAGAATGAAATGGAGAATGCACATGCATTTAGGCATGCTACCTAGAGCTCACTACTCAATTACAAAAGGAAGACACACTTTCTTACAGAAAGATTCAGTTTACATCCATCCAAATTTTGAACTGAGAAAATAACATCTACTAATGCCTAGTTATAGTTCTGGTTAAGCATATGAACAATTCTTCACTCTTCTTCACTTTGCTTCACACTCTGCTTCTGCCTTCGAAACATCTAAACATTATTCACACATAGGACTTGCACACTTCACATACTCATGCCTTCAATTGACAAAACAATTGCTTATATATATCCACAACAAGAAATTACATCACTGCATGTCGGCCTCAATGAAATTATAAAATGAATACAAACTGTGGGCCCAAAACATTAAAGATTATTAATGTGAATCAATCAAGGTTGGCCACAACATAGTGAAGACCCAAAATAACATCTTTGAACATGAACCACCTTCAAAAATTATTCCTTGAAGATCCACAACACGCTACAAACATATTGTCAGCCAAGAACATGAAAAATATGAACACACAAGAGAAAATCATGGATCACGAGTACAACAATCAATGCAGACGTGCAACATAGATAGAGAATGATCTAGAAACATCCACAAACATCATGAATCACCAGAGAGGCATCCACAACAACTGAACTGGCTGGAATCACATAATCTTCATTCATGAACACCAACTGAAGTAACAGAAAAATTGTCAAAATACAAATATTCATGTCACAAACAAATCTTGACGCGGATCTCTGAAACTTAACGTGGATAAACTAGATATACTTGAAAAGAAACCCTTTGATACACAACCTCTGATCATCAATGTACTGAACTCACTAACAAACTTCACTTCACTTCACCACTGACAACCTGCAACTTATTTCATTACAATTTTCTCAATATCCTCAACATATACAACCTTTAAGACATTAATGCCAATAGTGTTGACATCAATGAAAACCACATATTAGCAACACAACCATAACATCCAATAGTACAGCGGTAAGTTTTCTTTCAAATGTTTTAGTTGTGGAAAGATAGGTCATCATGCTTCAATATGTCCAAACAAAGCTTTGAATAACAAAAATAAGGAGAATGAAGGTAAGATGATTAAGAAAAGTTATTATGTTAGAGAATATGCAAGTATTTATGATGATGAATGCTTGTTCATGGATTTAAAAGATGGAACTAATTCCATTAACTCTGAGAGATGTGTGAAGGAAATCCCTCAAGAGACAAAGGATAATATCGAAGGTACTTTAGTATTTGATTTTCATGCTAGAAAAGAGAAGAACTACTAAATCATTGATAGTGGATGCTCTAATCATATGAGTGATGACAAGAATAA
>VDFB02273841.1:0-71382 GCA_007258455.2 Sequoia sempervirens
AACCTTAAACATATAAATAAAAATAATAACCTTACAATAATTCTATTAAATATTTAATCCATTAATTTACTATAGTATGACACCATTAGGATAACCAATATTGTTAAATGTTGGATACCATCTTCTATGTAATAGTAATGGATATACTATATTAAGGTAATCCATTAAGGTATTTAAGGCTTGTAAATTAATTATACTATTAAGTTTTTAATCCATTATTGTATTTTTAATGTTGGATCCTAATACATTTATAGGTTAGATATAAATTTAATGAAAAATATATATTTCAAATTCAAATTAAAAAAAAATTATTAAATTTATTTATAGAGATTTTTTTTTTGAGAAATCTATACAATAATCAATAATGTAAATACAATCTAAAATAATACATAAAGCAAATAACAATATGTAATATTTTAATCTATAAAAATTCTTTGAAAATTTAACCATTGAGGAATGCAATGTCAAATCTTGTACTCATTAAAATACCTTGAAACATTACCTTACTTCTTATCAAAAACATATTTCCAAAACTAACTATTAATTAATCCCACATAAACTATTATTTATATAAAATATCCAACATTTATTTAAAATTATTAAAATCTATTCAATACTAAATCTATACAATAATAGCCTTAACAATAAATAAAAAATAATAACCTTATAATAATTCTCTTAAATATTTAATCCATTAATTTACTATAGTATGACACCATTAGTATAACCAATATTGTTAAATGTTGGATACATCTTCTATGCAATATTAATGGATATACTATATTAAGGTAATCCATTAAGATATTTAAGGCTTGTAAATTAATTATACTATTAAAGTTTTAATCCATTATCATATTTTCAATGTTGGATCCTAATACATTGGCTGGTTAGATATAAATTTAATTAAAAATATCTATTTCAAATTAAAATTAAAATAAATATTAAATTTATTTATAGAGTTTTTTTTTTTGATAAATTTATACAATAGTGAATAATGCAAATACATTCTAAAATAATTCATAAAGCAAATAACAATATGTAATATTTTAATCTATAAATTATTATAGTCAGAAAACATTTAATTATTATTAAAAAATTAAAGATGTTATAAGAGTTTTAATAAAGTTGAAAAAATAAATTGATTAAAAGATTTTATAAGGAAGAAAAATAAACTCTATTTTGATATAATATTGAAGGATGAGTATTTTCATCTTATAAAATCAATATGAAAAAATACAAGAGTAAAAAAATGTTAGATATTTTATATAAATAACAGTTTATATAACAATAAAGATCAATTATTTTTATTTAATTTACTGTCATCTTTAATATTAAAAATAAATTTATTGTAAAATCTAAACTGTTTTATAAATTATAAATTATGAAGGCAGCGGAGCGGCTACTGTAAGTAGTTATGAAGGCATCGGCTATTTGCTCTGAGGGTAATGTCTCGGCTTTGCTGCTCGTGCACAGTACTACTGACAGATGATGTGATAATGCTGCAGGACAAACACATCTCACTCCAATGGTGACGGTGAAAGTAAACGGAAAACGGAAAAGGCCAAAAAAACTATTGACCGGTCAGAGCTTAGTGTGTGACACTTAAGCCCAGCCGAAAAGACGTGATGAAAGTTCTATAAATTGGAGTGGATGCCAAGCTTCTCCATAACAGAGAAAAAGATCTTTCTCAGAATATTTTTCGACCCAAAATGTCTCTTGGTTGCATTACGCCTTTGGCTTCCACTGTGCTTGGACAGAAGCTACCATTTCATAAGCCTTCTATTCACCATCATAAGCTTTTCAGCAAAGTATTCCCACCAAGCAAAATACCGGCACGCCGCAGAGTTGCTCAGAATACGGCGTTTATTACCACTGATGATGAAGGCATAACACGGCGCATTGGCAATCATCACCCCAACTTGTGGGATGATGATTTCCTACAATCCCTCTCAAAGTCTTCTGAAGTAAATTACTTTGCTGTCTAATCTGAACTGTGATTAAGGGGTGCATAGTTTCTTAAAAGTTCTTGATTTGTTCTGTCTTACTGTTTTTTTTATTTGTGCTGAAGGCTCCAAGTTATGGTGAACGTGCTGAAAAGCTGATTAAGGAGATAAAGGACATGTTAAATGCCCTTCATCTACACTCTTCATCTACAGACGATCTGTATCAGCGTCTTTCAATGGTGGACGATGTACAACGCCTTGGAATCGATCGCCATTTTCAAAATGAAATAAAAGCAGCTCTCGACTATGTTTACAGGTTTGCTTCTTTCTTTAAGATTCAGGATTCAGGTCTTCGAGAAAACAGTAGAGTGTATTCCTTAGTCTATTTCTAATATCTAAGAACTATTTGTTTGAATAGCAGGTATTGGAATGATAAAGGCATTGGATGTAGATAGTATTTTAAGTTAATTATTCAACAGTAACCCTTTTTTCATTGTATAGAAGTTCAACATGATTGATAGGTATGCAGCGCATGAATCTATTATATTGGTTGGTAAGAAACTTATAATATAAGAGTAATAAGGCTTCACTTTTAATAGGTAACGTTAATTCTATTTATTTGAAATAAATTATTTTTAGTTTGATAAATTTTGTTTTAAAGTTTTTTGGAATATATTTTTTCGAAAAGGATAAAGGGTCATTACTGTAATTAAATTATAAACTTTTAAATAGTGTTTTTACACTTATTTTTAAACTATAATAATCCTTCCAATCTTATTAATTGAATTTATCAATACAATAAATTTTATTCTTTTAGAAGTATCAAAAATAAATATTATATATAATTTAGGTTATACTAAAAAAGAATGAAGTTGTTTCTAACTTGATATCATATCAGACATGTTGCAGCAATTCAAAGATAAAGGTGGACAATTGTTGTACTCAAACAATCAATCAAATGAGAAGGAAATAAGGAGCGTTCTAAATTTATTCCGAGCTTCACTTATTGCATTTCCTAAGGAGCAAACTTTGGATGATGCCAAAGCCTTTTCTACTACATATTTAAAACAAGTTCTACCAAATATGAATAATACTAATCTTTCAAAAGAGGTATCCATATCCATTAATATTTTTTCCTTATTAATCCTCTGCTTCTATTTTTCAATTGGGGTTCTAATTTTTGTGATGTAATAGATACAATTCAATCTAGAGTATGGTTGGCACACCAATGTTCCTAGGTTAGAAGCAAGGACTTATATTGACATATATGGAGATGTCAAGAACACCAACAAGTAATTTCAATACCCATCTCTTCCTAATTCAAAACATTAGGAAAAAAATTTAATATTCATGAAATATTTTTTATTTTAATAGAACATAAATTTTGATGTTTTAAGTTTGCTTGAACATCTTTGAAATATTTTAACATTGTAACTTTGGAACTGTTGTAGTATTTTCAACTCAAAACTCTTAGAACTAGCAAAGTTGGACTTCAATATGATCCAATCAATACAACAACGAGAGATTCAAATTCTCTCAAGGTAGAAAATTCATGTTACCTAAGATATTCTCTTAGTTTGAAGCTTAAACTATTTAGAATAAAAGTTATATTTGAATGGTTATAAAATCATGTTGATTTAGTAATGTGTTTTAATTTAGATGGTGGACAGAGACTGGTCTAGCTAAACTAGAGTTTGCTCGACATCGCCATGTGGAATTTTACTTTTGGGCAGCTGGAGGGTGTATTGAGCCAAAATATTCTACTTTTAGAATTGGGTTTGCAAAGATGGCTACATTTGTCACTTGTTTGGATGATATTTATGACACTTATGGGACTTTAGATGAACTTGAACTCTTCACACAAGCGATTAAGAGGTATTTATTTACTTATATTGGTAAATTGGGGTGAGATAAAGGAAGATACTAAAACCATATGCATGCTATTTAAATCTAGTTGTTTATGTAGGACCATGATGTCCATATAAACAACTAACACATTGATGATAATTTATCATAGTTTATAGCAAGTAGACATAAATGGATTTAGTTTTCTATATTTTTTATATAATTTCTAAAACACACAGTTCTCTTGACATTAATATACAATGAACATTCTAATATATTAATATATATATATAGACATATATATTGTGTTAATAGATTATCTTATGCTTTATGAAAGGTGGGATTTAGCATCCACGGAAGGACTTCCAGAATTTATGAAGTTGGCATTCAAGGCTTTTGATGAGGGTGTGAGGGAGATGGCTCGAGAGGCTGAAAAAACTCAAGGCAGAGACACACTCGACTATGCACGCAAAGCTGTAAGATTTTATAAATATTTATTTTTAATATGTATAATTATACTCTATCATTATAGAGTGTATAGATAAGCAATTTAATTAAACTAATATATGTATTTCACAAAAAAAAAAAATCTTAAATGCAACTTCATTACTATTTATGTCATTTACAATTCATTAAAAATTACGAATCATCATCAAAAAATAAATAATTTAAAATACATTTTTTTTAATTTTAAAAGAAAATAAGTTACAACATAGCTCCTATATATAACACATACTTTTCTCAATTTCATTGATCTATTTTTGTTGTATGAAAAGAATATACTTTTATTATCCTTTCATGTAGTTGTTAATCATTATTGATAATAAAATCTCTATTAATATATAAATTTCTCATTTATTTATTTATATTAGGTTAGTAAAACTTCATTGTAAATGATGCCATATGTTGAGAAGGAGTAGCTTTTATCTTGTTATTGTGACCAAATTTACTCTTTATTTTTGTTATTTACCATTGTAATTATTTTTTATAAAGTCCTAACCTTATATTTCCATGTACAACAGACTAGTGGTCTTCTATGAGTATCATATTTTAATCATAGAATTTTAGGTTTATATAATAAAATATTTACAATGAAAATAAATCGGTAGTATGCATGGTCTATCAAAATATAATTGATTAAAAAATAGAACTCCTATCCATCTTGAGGGTCTTGAAATACAAGCAACAACAATATTCCCTAGGTAGGTGAAGAAAGCACAAAATACTCATTGACATGACCCTACATGTTCCTAGAATAATTTCTCATCAGAAAGTAATCTAGCCCCTCCACTAAGGAGGAAGTGAGAAACAACTCCAATTGTGTGAGTGGTTCCATTAGTCATAAAATGATGATAACATTCCAAGTGAGTAGCACTCTATTAATAGTGCAAAGAACACTCATTAGTTTATTAACTAGATCTTATAAGCACATAAAAATTCTAGTTCCATTTTCTTCATTATTAACTACGTATAAACATAAAGAGAAGAAAGCACATATTTTTTTGATGTGAAAATAAAATCTAGAGAATTTGCATTAAACATAACATACTTTATAACATTCTAGATTAACAAAAATAGAATATCTATTAAAAATTAGAAATTCTAATAAAAATTAGAATTTCTAATAAAATAGCCAATATTGGCATGGTGTGATGGTTTATAGGTGGCATTGTTGTTCTTGCCACCAAGGTTCAAACCCCGTTGGGGTGGTATTGTTGAATGGTTGTATCCGGTTCATAGCTCCGGTCAAAAGCGTTTACCCCTTGAATAAAAAAAGAATTTCTAATAAAATAACTAGGCCATGGTGTTGTATCTCAAATTAATAAAACTAGTAGGAAAATAATCCTAGATTAAATGAAGAAAATTGATGGTGAATCCACTTCCAAGCACTCCATAAATGTGGGAAATTGTAAAGGAAATATTTGAATGACTCTAATATTTGGCAAGATAGGTAACTATGATGAATAAAATGAATGTCTAGAATTTTTCATGAAGAAAAAGTTCATGATAAACTAGAAAAAAAATTGGATGAGAAATATAATAGGATAAGAATATATTAGCAAATTATTTATTCTACAAACCCAAGTGAACAAGAGGAATTTATTTCATATTGATTGTAAATTAAAAAGGGTGGAGGAAAAAGGACTAAGAACATTGTAAAGGGGGCTCAAGATATAATTCCTAGACATAATGTTAAATTCAACCATTAATAAAAATGCCAAATTAAAAAATAATTTCTATGTTTCATTTGAAAATAATCTCTATGAGCTTGGTCCAAAAACTTATCAAATTCACTATTCAATTTCTTATTGAAACTATGTGTATATTTATTTTAAGAGTTCTAACTAGTATATGATTGAAAACCATATTTCTAATTTTAAGTTATTGTTTCTCCTACATCCATAGGAAACATAGTGTGCAAGGTAGAACAATTAATCCACATATTCAATCTCGTTATGGTTTGTAAGATACACTTTAACATAACGATTTTACTTGTAGTACTAATAAGAATGAAATGTTGACATGTTAACTAATATATTCAAAGTTATTTTGACTATATATTATATATTTGTTTTTATATTGTACTATATATAAGTAATATGGTTCTACTTAATAATATTAATATGTTGGTTTTCCTTGACATCATGAAGGGATTTGAATTTTACCTTTTTTAAAGTTGTATGGATATTTGATTTATATTAATTTTGAGTCTTATTTTATGTAGACTTTTCTTAGAAATTTAATTAATTTAAAGTACTAATATTAACTTGGAATGATGTTTAAATACAGTGGGAAGTTTACATAGATGCTTACTTGCAAGAAGCAAAGTGGCTTGCTATGGGTTATATACCATCTTTGGAGGAATATTTAGAAAATGGAAAAGTAAGCTCAGGGGCTCGTGTTGTGACCTTACAACCTGTACTATCATTAGATGTACCCATTTCTAATGATGTTATAAAAGAAATTGATTATCCATCAAGGTTCAATGAGCTTTTATGCTTAACCCTTAGATTAAGGGGTGACACAAAGACTTTCAAGGTATGCTATAAATTTCTAGAAAATTTAACTTTTAAAATATCATGTTTCTTCATGTGTATGATCAATTGATTAGATTTAAAGGTAATTATATATGAAATTTTACATAGTTATAATTCTATTTTTGAAGGCTGAGGCAGATCGTGGATAAGTAGTATCATGTGTAACATGCTATATGAAAGACCATCCTGGATCTACAGAGAAAGATGCATTGGAGTATCTCAATTCTTTAATTGATGAAAAACTCAAAGAATTGAATTGGGAATATTTAAAACCTGATAACGTTCCAATAATCAGCAAAGATCATGCATACACTTTATCAAAAGGTCTCCAACTTCTCTACAAAGAAAGAGATGGATTTAGTGTCTCAAGCATTGAAACAAAGAATCTTATCACCAAAACCATGATTGAACCAGTGCCTATATGAATTTTTAATTAGGTTTAGGTTATATATGTTATCAATAATTGTGTCCTTTGATATATTTGATCTATCATAATGACTCTTATTTATTAGTTCTCTATGTACTCAATGGTTATGCACACTTGTGTGTGTTCCTAAAATTTAATAGTTTTCTTTCAAAGTATATATATCCATGTGATTGTCATAGGAATTTTCCTCATGTTAGTATTATCCCATGCCTAGTTTCATTTAAATATATGTGCCTTCATACAATTAAACTTAATTTATTTTATTTTGTAGTTTCTTAAGATATTTTAAATCATATATAGGTAAATTATTATAGAATAATTTATCATTTCAAAGAATCTTAATATGAGCTATTTTGTATGTTTTAGGGCACTCGAGTGATAAACATTAGAATTTAGGCAATTACAAATCACATGAGGACTAGAAATTGAAGTCTATAGTCTATTGTTGTATTAATAATTCATGATTTTATCTAAGAATTATAAAAAATAAGCAATTTGGAAATATCATATATGGAAATGTGACATTAGATATATGCCTACTTTGAAAAAAAGTGTAAAAAATATTTTTGTAAAAGCTACAAGTTCTCATTGTGTTCAAATTTAATTTTTCATCATATTTTTATTAGCTACATTGTTACTTTAAAAATAGTGACTAAACTAGAATGACAAGATTTAATTGATCATTTAATAATTTTAACAAAGTAGTTGATATAGAAATGTAATTTTAGATACTTAATAGTGTTTAATTTTCTTTTGGTTTTAAAATTTGAGTTATATTGTTTAGGTGCATTTCATGAAATTCAATTGATTTTTGGTAAGATTGTGTGTTTCTATCAAATATCATATGAATTCAAAACTTTGTGAAAGATTGCAGTTAGACTTGCTTCTAAACATTATAGTTTATTACATGTTTCTTCATTTTCAATTTTCACTTAGTCTATTGTACCTTTATTTTAACTCTAATTGTTTGAAAAATAATCAAGCAAGAGTAGTTATTTAGTGATTTTATCTTCTCAATAGAGTTATAACTTCATATCACCATAAAATAGGCTCCCCCCCAGCGCCTTTTCATCTTATATATTATGCAACTATTTAGTTTTGATCAAATTTGAAGTGTAATTTCAAAAATATAAATCTTTCATGATTACAAGTGATTTATCACTATTAGTTTTTCATGTTTATATTCTTAATCAATGCAATGAATTGGTTCACAATTTAACAAAATTAATTTTGTAAATTTAAATTTATTGATTTCTCTTGTGAAATAATCACGCTTCTTGTCAAATTTCTTTAAGAAAATCATGGTCCCTTGAATTAAAACAAGTGTTCACCTACATTTATGTCATCTTGCCTAGTGATGACCTAGTGATATTTAAACCCTAATGGAATTTTTTTAATATAGCAATAAATAGCTTGTAGCACCAAAAATATCTCAAATCCATGCTTTTTTCATTGAAGATAGGTTGTGTTTTTGTAAGCAACTCACATAGGATTTGATAAAATAAAATTATTACAAGCAATTCTATAGCTTGTAATTGGTTATAACTAAGTCTACAACTATTTTTTCTAACCTCTATGGACTCAAACTCTACCTACCTATTAATAATACAAGTCAATTCCATCATTCACATGAAAATGGAGTCATAAAAGAGTACAAGAAATAAAGCACACACAATGCTACTACAAAAATGCAGGAAAACATAGATACAAGGGAATAAGATGAAAGAGCTCATGTAATCTAACATAATAACAAGGAAAAATTTAAAATAAATATTTATTCATTATGTTAATAGAAAATATATTTCATTACATGCATTTATCTCTAAATTTCAAATATGGAAAAAAACTTTAATACTCCCCTATTTATGTTCCTTCTACTTCACTAACTCTTTAGACTTAAACAAAGATAAATATTCTATTTTTGATGACCCACCTCTTACTCCCACAAAAAAAAAATGTTAACAATAACATGCATCCCACTCCAACCCTCCACCCTGTGCTCCCATCATATACTACATCTATCAATGTAACTTGGATATATATATATATATATAAACAATAAACCTTATATAATTGCAACATTGAGACACATTTTTCCAATAAATCTCCCACTTGTCAAACACCTTGCAAGAGAAAGAAGAGGGAGTAAACATCATCTCTTAATTGCTAGGGGGTGAAAGGCCCATAGTCTATGAACTTCTTTGCACTCATAGGCTTAGTTAAAGAATCAACAACATTCATCAATGTCTTTACCTTAATGATGCAAGAGCATCTTGACAATGTCATGATTCTAGGAAGCAAATCTTAAAGGTTGATTAAAATTTTGTCATTTCACATTGTTCAAGGTTCATTAAAGTCATTTATTTTTGTATTAGAATCATTAGGAGGTCATTGTGCTACATTTTGCAAAATAATGTCAATGTATTCAAAAGTTGTCACAAATATGCAAAAATTGTAAAATTGCAAAAAAAAACAACATTAGGAAGGTGAATGGTCATGTGGGTCTAAAACATTGGGAAGTAGTTAGAAATCAGTTGGAATGTGAAGAGTCATGATGCGATTCCTTTAAAAGGCCTATGTACATTTGTATTGGGCGTGGGTGATTGATTATCGGATTTTTATCAATAAAAGAACATTGTTTTTATGCAAATCTCTATAGAAAGTTATTGTTCCAGGCCTTAGTATGGCCCTGTACAGCCATGAAGGCATGTTTGAATGGTTGTATGTGGTAATAGTTTCAATCACCTTCTTGTTACATCAAGTTTCATGCAAATTGGTTTAATTTTGAGTTGGTTATTGCAATTTACTAGGAAACAGTCAAAACCCCTGTTTAGGGTAACAGTGAGTTTTTAAAAGTGCATTTCTCTGTTTCAAATTAGTGTTATCTTCTAAAAATGGGCATGTAGGATGGTTTTTATATATTCTAAAAGATTTCTAAGCCATAAGATTTGTAGGTGAATTTTCAAGCAAATAACTTGATGCCCTAACCTGGGAAACCTGTGTTACAGTCAGAAAATAGGGCAGTTAAGAGATTAGGAACTAGGGTTTGAGGAAAACAATCTTGTAGTGGATTTTTGGTGGACTAATAAGCTTTAATAGATCAAATTTGATATGTTCCAAGTGTTTTTTAGGATAAATTGAGGGTGGAGATAGCATAATCAATAAGCCCTTGTGAGTATGAGACCTATTTAGGCCTATTTTGGAATGGTATAGTCATGATTTGAGTATTTCTTTCCAAAATAACATATACTACTAGGAATTTGAATAGTCAACGAAGGAAAGGGGAATTGAATGTAGGGGAAGACCTTGGTGAAAGTTTGTTTTAGTTGAATTAGTGTTCTTGAGTAATAAGAAGGCATTGTGAAGCCTAGTTTGGTTTAGAAATGTGGAAACTCAGTTTTGTGCCATTGTTTTTATGATGATTTCTTGTGAAGATAGGTGAGTTTGTTGGATTGAAACCCATAGTGGTTGAGATTTGTTTTCAGTGAGTTTGTTCTCTTCCTTTGCACTGCATCACTTAACTAGCTTAACCTTTCCATCTTTGACCATATCTCTAAAAAAATGATATTGTGCATTAATGTGCTTGGTCCTAGCATGAAATATTAAGTTCTTATCTAGACATATCACACTTTGACTATCACAATAAACTGTCACTACACCTTGTTTTATTCCAATATTTGAACACAATCTCTAAAGTAAAATGGCTTCTTTACAAGCATGAGTAGGTGCCATACACTCATCTTGAGTAGTGGAACAAGCAACCACAACCTATCGCTTACTCATCCAACTAATTACACCACCCAATAAAGTAAACACATAAGCAATGGTGGATTATCTACTATCAACATCACCTGCCCAATCTGAATCCACATAACCATGAATATCAAGGGAAATATCATCTTGAGTTAAATTAGTATGATAACACAAAGAATACTCTGCTAGATACAATGTAAATATCTAAAGACCCTTTTAACTACATCCTAATGAACTCTACCAAGATTAGACATATATCTGGAAAGAACTCCCATTGCTTGAGCAATGTATGGTCTAGTATAAGCCATAACATAAATCAAACTTCTAACTACACTCTGGTAAGGCACTCTACTCATATCTTCCATCTCTGATGGGGATGTTGGACAGTCTAAAATAGATAACTTTGTTCTGACTGAAAAAGGAACACATAATGGTCTACAATCCTACATGTTAAACCTCTGTAAAATTGAGTTGACATACTTTCTTTGGCCAAGTCTTAGCTTTCTATTCACTCTATCTCTTCTGATTTCCATCCCAAGAATGTACCTAGCTACACTAATATATTTCATTTCAAATTTAGTGGCAAGATGAGATTTTAGTTTTGAAATAATACCTTTCCTTTTTCAATAAATAACATAGATCATCAACATATAATGTAATAAATATGAAACAATCACCATCAGTTTTATAATAAACACAATGATCTAATTTAGAATGCTCAAATCCCAAACTCAACACATATATATCAAATTTTTGGTACCACATCCTAGGACTCTGTTTTCTAGGCCATCCAAAGATTTCCTGAACTTGTAAACAAAATTAATTTTACCTTTCACCATATAGTGATCAAGCTATGTCATATAAATATCCTCCTCCAAATCACTATGAAGGAAAGCAGTTTTCACATCCATTTGCTCAACCTCTAAATCATAAGCAGCAACAATAGAAAGAAAAAATCTAATGGATGTCATTTTTGCAATAGGAGAAAATATCTCACCATAATCAACACCCACAACTTGAGAATAACCTTTCACAACCAACCTTGCTTTATACTTCTCGATACCTCCATCTGAACCAATATTTTTCTTGAACACCCATTTGCAACCAATAGGTTTTTTCCCTTCAAGCAATGGTACAAGATCCCATGTATCATTCTTTTTCAAATCTTCAATGTCTTCATCCATAACAATTTTCTAGGATTCTACATCATTCATACCTAATGCCTCTTCTACAGTTCCAGGTTTGTCCATGTTAATATTCAAAGAAAAAATACATCTCCAATCATCAAGTGAATACCTTTTAGGTGGTTGTTAATGCCTTGTAGACCTATGAACAAGTTGATTTTGAGGTTCTTCCTCCTCTTCTGAAGATTCGGAGCCAGATTAGCTCTCCTCAACTTCTTATCTATCCATGGGCCTTGATTCAACTCTCTTAGGTGTAGAAGGAAATTGAATCACATCTTCCTATTTACTTTATTCTAGCTTCAATGTAATAGAAGAAGGCTTAGTTTCTCTAAAAATAACACTTCTACTAATATATTACCTTTTGTGCAACAGGATCCCAAAGCTTGTACCCTTTCACGCCATAACTCTATTCAATGAAGATACATTTCATAGCCTTGTTCTCCAACTTTGTTTGCTTCTCCTTTGGCACATGTGCATATTCCTCGCAACCAAAAAATCTAAGATATCTTAATGAAGGTTTGTAACCCGACCATGCCTCTATAGGCATCTTATCAACAAGATTTGTTGTAGGAGACCTATTAATTAGGTAACAGATAGTGGCAACAGCTTCATCCCAAGACCTTTGTTCTAGATCAACACCACTCAACATACTCCTAGCCTTCTCCATTAGTGTCCTTTTCATTCTTTCTGCAACTCCATTATGTTGTGGAGAATATGGAGTTGTCTTTTTTCTATGAATGTCACAATCTTTATAGAATCTATCAAAATCATTAGAGAAAAATTCACCACCATTATAGATCCTCAAAAAAAATCTTTTATTTATATTTTGCAACTCAACCATTGCTTTAAATTCTTTAAATTGATTGAAAACTTTAGATTTACTCTTTAGAAAGTATAACCATATCCTTCTACTATAATCATCAATAAATGAAACATAATATATGTGGATTTTCCAATTGAAGGAACATCTACAAGACCAAACACGTCAAAATGAATAAGATCCAATTCACCACAAGATTTATGAGAATTTGGGTAAAACTGAATGTGGTTTTGGTTTCTATAAATGCAATGCTCACATAAATCAAATTCAAGATTACAATCAAATAACCTTCAACAAGTTTTTTATTTTTCAAGGTCCTTAGACCCTTTTCTCCAATGTGGCACAGTCTCTAGTGCCATAACATAGTTTTCTTTGCAAGTAACTTTGATTCAAAAGAAAAAGTGCACCCTTGGGTTCCCAAAATCCATGGCCATCTGTTGAAGAAGAAACCCTCACCTCTTCCATGGACTTTCTTTTCATAGAAGTACTATTGCACTCAACAGTGCATGCATCAAGCTTATATAATGTGCCATAGCCGACACCTCTAGCAATCACCATAGCATCTCTAACCATCTTGCATCCTGCATTAGAAAATAATACCTACACACCTGCATCTTTTAGTTTGCTCATAGATAACAAATTTCATGCTAATCTAGGGATATGTGACACACCATTAATCCTTTCTATTCTACCATCAAGAAACTTAATTATAAATTTACCATGGCCAACAATATTAAAATAAGAATCATCACCCAAGTACACCTTACCTCCATCAAATTCTTCATATTCAGAAAACCGATCTCTATTAAAGGTCATATGGAAAGATGCACCCAATTCAATTAACCATGCATCATTACTTGCATGAGTTTCCAAATATGTAATGAATGCAACACCATCTTCCTTCTCAGACTGATAATCAAAATAAAATATCTTCTTTTTCTTCTTGGGTAAACCCACAAGACTGGTTTACAATTCCAATAAGGAGGGAAAAGTTGCAAAAAACACCCCCATGCAAAAAAAATTGGTTTTGGGGGGTTCAAATGAACATCTGGTTTGAGCAAACCCATTAAATTTTAGGTCCCACATTTCTCAGGAAAAAAAGCAAAGGAAAGGGTTGTGAAAAGGGTGTTCGCTCGAACCTCCAATGGGGGTTTGCTCGAACCAGGGTTCGCTTGAACCCCCCTTTTACCCCCTTCTCCCCCTCTAGCACAAAAAAACTCCAAAATTTTTCCCTTCAAAGCTCGAGTTGAGGGTGAAAATGGAGGAGATTTCATAGACCCAACTAGATGATGGTAGTCCTCATAACGAGCTATCCAACAAATATAATTTTAATCTGTTTTGGTTTTATTATGTATTTGTTTTTTCAGTTTGATTTTAAACATAGGTTTTTTACCAAAAATCAAGCTCTATATTCTGTACATGTGGAAAAATAGCAGATTATCAAAACAAAAAATTAAAAACTATTAGTGCACTAGATATTGAAGTCCTTGATCCAACAAAAAAAATTGAATTTGGATACATACAAAAAAAATTATGTTGTATATGGTTCGCCTATGTCTGAATTGTAATTGGTTTGACTTTGAAACTTGATTACGGAAAAAATATTCATTAAAACACTATGAAACCAATTAGAAGCACTAGATATCATAGTTACAAATCTAAATTTGAAAAAATTAGAATTTTTTCCTTAATGGAAAAAAAGTTATGTTGTATACGGTGAGCGCCACTCCTTAAAAATGGTGTTTACTGAAAAAACTAGTTTTTGATGGAGATGGAAAAAGAAGTGCAATATGATTCCAAAAATTTTGAAAAAAATATATTTAGAATCTATAGACAAAATGTCACAAACCACTAGTTTGCATCATCTTCAAATTCCTCACAGTTTAGCCGCTATAGGTGTCTGAAAGTGAAGATTTAGTTAGAAAAGATCAGTTCCATGTCCAGTTTGGCCAAAAATTGTAAACCAGTATTGTGGTCCAATCACCCTCTTCTTTTCTTCTTTGCAATCCTTATGAACATTTCCAAGATTACCACAATTCCATCAAATAACTTTATACTTTTAAGGAGATATAGATCTCCCCTTGGACTTGGATTTTTCACGCTTCTAATTCTTCTTCCCTTTTTCCTTAGGTCTTCCACGAACATTTAGGGCCTTCTTGGTAGTGATGGATACCTTCCTCCTCTTCTCTTCAAAAGTAAAGAACCTACCACATATTCAATCTTCAATATAACAAAAGTACTCTCAATAGCCATAATAAGAGAATCCCACGAATCAGAAAAAGAACAAAGCAATATTTGACATTTATCCTCCTTTTCCATTTTGACACCAACCCAATTGAGCCACCAATATATTGAATGCTTCTAGGTGGTATGTGATTTGTCCACCCTCTTCCATTCTCAAGGAATATAATTTATTCCTCATGAAAATCGTGTTCACTAAAGATTTGGCTTGATAAATCTCACCAAGCTTCTTCCATAGTTTTTGTGCAAAGGTCTCTTCATGGACATTGATTAAAATAGAGTCTTCCAAGAAAAATCTAATTAGACCCTTAGATTTATGGTCCACAACATCATATTGAGTAGCCAAAGTAGGATATGCAGGCCTTGAAACTTTCTCATCAACATCATCCCACCGATCTCTCAATCTATCAATAGATCCTCCATCTTCAGTTTCTACATATCAAAAAAATTCCAAAAAATGTATCCACCTCTATTCTCCCTAATGAACTTGACATCCAAAAATTCTTGCAACAAGATCACAAAGTATCTTCTACACAAGCTCCCACTCAAATGTGGATTAGTTAAGAAAACCCAACAACCTAGAACTGAAACCAAAGGTGATCAAGCTCTGATACTTTGTGTGTGTCGAATGTGGAGAGATTTAATGTCAACACCAACCTTAATGAAATGGTTTACATTCAAAGTTTGAAGCAAGTAAAACTACTCTATTTCGTAATACAATCAAACCTTTCAAATACGTATCATTGTCCTCTATTTCTAGGGATTTATTAAACCATTTGGCCCTCATATTTCTATGGGCACAATGGTTGTTAAAATGACAACCTAGAAAATGATATTTGATGCCTAATATGCAAGCTAAGATGATTTCTATGTGAAAATGTGTGCGGGAAGGATTAGTGGTATGCTTCTAAATGAAACAAAATGATGAAAAGGATGGTGAAGACGATGATAAACGAAGGATGATGTTGATGATAAATGAACAAGTGGAGATGAGTGAGATGATATGAAACTAAAATGAAGTATTCATGAATATGCATATGCTCAAATGCAACAAAAAAGAAAAACTAATCTAAAATGTAACTATGATGTAATGGGGATGATAAAATGCAACTATGATGTAATATGCTAATCTAGGATGAGAATGCAACATAAAACATGATATGAAATCTAGTTATAAGACTCCAAGAATGCTCCAAGCTCCTAAGAAAAACCTGCATAGTAACTTTACTTCAAATGTGGATGATAAATGCAAAGGAAAGGGGGTGTATTTATAGGGTTTCTCAAACATTTTGTGAGGTGGCACCTATCAACGGTCTGGATTCAAAGGAGAAAGAATAGACGGTGGAAATGAAAGGAATCAGGTTGTTGTCCCCTTGACCAAGGGAAACATGCCATGTGTGTGGGAGGAATCTCTTTGACCAATGGGCAACATGCCATGTGTGTGAGAGACCCAAGTGTGTGAAACAAAGACCCATGTGCTCCAAATTTGTTGGAAATGTGAGAGAATAAAGCCATGTGCCTTTTCCAATTGGTGGAAGTGTGTGAGGATAATTCTAATTAATAATTAGGCATATTTATTTTCATGTGACATTTGTGAGGTGGCACAAAAAAATGTAGTAGACATGTGCTCTAATTCTTAATCGGGATTAAGGAAGATTAATTAAATAAACACGTTTAGGATGCTTTGTTTATTTAATTATTTAGAAGAATATGATTTTGGAGAATTAAAAGAGGACTGAACAATATAAATAATGTAAGACTTTATTTATACGTAGTTGAAACATTAATCAAATAGGTTGTATTTAATTAACTGAATATGATGACCATTTTTAGGTGTATACATTTTCCCCCTCTTTGAAGTGATGTGTTTACATGTTGCTTCTAAGAAAATTTTGATGTCGATGCTTGAGAAAATATTTTCATTCCCCAAACGATACAAGATCTTGATGCCCCAGATGATGCAAGATTTCAGATATTGACAAATATATGCCCCCTCGAGAGATAAATCGGTAAATGTATGGATGTTAAAATGACATATTGGAATGATGTGATGGTGTTGTTATGATTATGATGATGATCCAACGTTGATTCAGTGAGAGTTTGATTGCAAAGATGATTTATCTCTCGAAATGTAATTGCAAGCTCTTTCTTGGAATAGTGTTGATTAATTACAACTCCTTTGTGGTAAAAATGGGAAATAAATCCCATCCTCATTCCCTCCATTTTACCCTTGAAAAGCTAAAAAGTGGTAAAATGGGATTCATTTGCACATTTTGAGTTTAGAGAAGTTGAAGATTGGAGAGCTTAGAGGAAGATGGTGATCCCTTACCATAAGCATCGTTTGGAGCATCTTCGCCAACATGAGTAGCCTGCTACCTCTGGACCTACGGTACGCTTTACGAGAAACCTCTTTGTTAGTCATTTTCTTTCCTTTTAGTGGTATTTTGAACGTCGTAGATAGATGTTGTAGCTTGTTTGATGTTATTGTTGCATGTTTGAATGATGTTTTTGCTGTTTTGGAGTGTTTTTTAGTGTGTTTGAGAGTTTTGGCGCCTTTGGGGTCCCAAATGGTGCCTCTTGCAAGGGTGAAAATGCATGTTTTTGAGCTCCAACACTATCTTGGTGTCTTTCGTGTCCCAAGTGGCACCTCTTGCAAGCCTTTTTTTGAAGGTTTTTGAAGTCAAACACTATTTTGGCGCCTTTGGGGTCCCAAATGGCGCCTCTTGCAAGCCTATAAAACATGATTTTGAGGTGAAAACTCTGTTTTGGTGCCTTTGGGGTCCAAAATGGTGCCCCTTGTTGCCTTGGAAAATTTTTCCCTTTGTTGATTCTAGGTGGTTTTAGCCCGTTGTTTGCCCCATTTGAGAAGGTGTGATTGTGGAAAGCCCTCGTGATGATGTTCACCTTGAGATGTTTCGAAGTCAAAGCAGTGGTTGGTTTGTCATGTTTTGGATTGATTTCAGTCTAATTGTGAAATGTGCGTTGTTTGATTGATGTTCAAGTAAGATAGTTGATGATTTGATCTCATGATAGGTGAGAATCAAATGAGAGAACCAATGATGTATCGACCTCATGATAGGCGAGGAACGATGATAGGATGATAGCTTATCGACCTCATGATAGGTGAGGATCAATGATAGGATGATTGATGTATCGACCTCATGATAGGCGAGGATCGATGATAGGATGATTGATAGGCGAGGATCGATGGTAGGATTAATGATGTATCAACCTCATGATAGGCGAGGATCGATGGTAGGATTGATTGCTTTGATTAATTGAGTTGATGATTGAACCTAATTTGATTAATTGTACATTACCTTGATGAACTGATAATCTTGATTGAACATGACACTGATTGATTAATAATCTTGATTGAACATGACATTGATTGATTGATTTTTGTGATTCAACATGACACTGATTGATTGATAAGCATGATTCAACATGTGACACTGGTTGATTGATAATCTTGATTAAACATTACACGAATTGATTGATTTGCATGATTCAACATGTTATTGATTGACTGATAATCTTGATTCAACATGCTTTGATTGACTGATTATGTTTTGAATTATGATTAGGGAGAGGCAGATGTGCTCCAGTCTTAGGAGCGTTTCCCGAAGACATGGAATATGGTCTGTCATTTGTCCGCACCATATTTGGAGATTATCGCACGTTGCAGGCTAACCTCCTTATTAGATATCCCACAATATAGGATTAATAGAGGGTTACTTACGGCATTGGCCTAGAGAGGTGGCATAGTGACCACAACACGTTTCACTTAGCCACGGGAGAGATGACAGTGACTCTAGATGATGTGTATCGTATCTTGCAGATTCAAATGATGGGTGAGATAGTGGTGTACAATAAGATAGAGCAGGGTGGGACAGCTGCATTGTGGAGGTTATGTTGAGATGAGCCCATGGCTGGCCGATGGATTCCTTGGTCAGAGATGGTTAGAATATATGAGCCTTTGCCATGTGTGCTTTCTGGTTTCATTGGTGGATTCCTTTGTCCTGATCGTAGGTCAAAGGGATTTCCAACAGGTTAGGGTTGAGTGTTATCATGGATGACACTAGATGGCACCAAATATGCATGGGGTTCATACCAAGCCTATCATGGATGACACTAGATGGCACCAAATATGCACGTTTGTACCAAGATTTACATGAGGTTGTGTATTATGGGGCAACAAGCCTATCATACGGGATCACAGTATTGCAGACGTGGGCATGGGAGCACATAGCCATCACTCGGCCCATGGGAGAGAGACAACATCCACGAGGGAGACCCTATGTTTTCTGTTACAGCGGTCCACATGTTCAACATAAGCTGGGAAAAGTAGCCTATTGGAGGCGTGTGTTAGATGATTTAGAGACTGTTACATGGTGCCCGTACTTGGATTGTGAGGAGTGGCCAAAGGATCAGCTAGAGATGTCATATATGTTATTATCACACTATCTGATTGGGCAGACACATGTTGTGCTCGAGAGGTATCTATATCTGCGAGTATGTCGGCAGTTTGGACGGGTTCAGGGGATGCCCCTGGGAGTTGCCCATTATGCGTGGCGACGACAGGATGTTATAAAGTGGAGGTCGTGTGTATCTTATGAGGTAGCTTGTACTGAGTATTATTCCTTGACACCAAGTTTATGGGATTATGTTCCATATATTACAGATGTTGGGATGATAGAGGATTATTCATAGTATTTCCATACTCATCCCTTTCTAAGATTTACTCATCCAGAGGAGCCAGTACCGCCAGTTGATGGAGACGGAGGGGATGATGAGGGTGATGATGATGGTGGGAATGATGGTTGTGTGGGTGATGTTGGTGCATACGGTGGTTTCAAGGGTGAGGGTGGTGCAGAGGGTGGTGGTGAGAGTGATGATGAGGTAGGGTTATTAGAGGTAGATGACAGTCATCCACTTGATTTTGCAGTTTTGAGGTGCATGAGGAGTGTTACTATACCTTAGGTGGTGCTTCCCAAGATTCAGATTGGTATCCCCTCTCATCATCAATTGGTACAGATAGTGGCTTTATAGGTAGAGGTTCAGTCTTTTCAGAGTGAGGTAGCGCAAGCTCGAGCATAGATTGATTCGCTTCAGGATGAGTTAGTGCAGTGTCGGGCACAAGTTGATAGTTTGACGACTGATAGAGGGATAGATAGGTAGTAGATACAACAGTTGTAGGCATAGGTGATTATACTCACTTCAGAGAGGGATGCCTTTAGATGCCAGATAGAGCAAGTTGAGGCCATTGTCAAGAGGATATAGCAGGTGGCACCATCTGCAGGTAGAATAGATTTCTTCAGAGAGATTTCACACATTTCTTAGGAGTTGCAGTTTTACAGAGGTAAATATCATGAGTTGGTTCCTCCTGAGCAATGAGAGAGTTTTGTATAGTCTCATTCTGGAAGATATCATTCTCGAACTGTTAGTAGGGGTGTCATGTAGCCATTTCCTAGAGACAGGAGAGATCTAGTTGCAGGTCCGTCAGGTAGAGGAGGTACTGGTTCTGTGAGACAAGCAACGTCTGGTGGGAGCTCGACATAGCATATTGTGATGTTCCTTGGACATTGTGTATACACCTTTTGTGAGATTGAGGATATTTTTCCCATGATATAGTTCCTTTTGGATTTTTATGTATCTCATCCTACTTTTGGATATCCTTGGACATTTGGACATTATCATTATTTTGATGTTATATGATATGCAACGATGTTGATGATCTAAATGTTGATATGATGATAAAATTCTATGATGCATTTAATTTCCCTATGATGATTATGATATGCAATGTTGTGATGATGCAATGTGATATGATAATGAGACTATGATGGTTTATGAACGATGCCTATATGATGTATGCAATGGATTTGACTATGCTAATGAAATGTGATGCATTTTATGTGTTTTCGTTCTTTTCTAATGCCAATATGATGTAATGAAAGTATGATGGATGAAATAATGATGCATATTTTTGTGTTGATGTTCATGCAATGTTCTATATGATGATGATATGATGATGATGATGATTATGTAATGATGGCGCTTATGTGATGTTTGCAATGATGATATGATAATGATGGTCGACGATTTGATGGATTAAATGATGTAATATGTTCCATGTGATGATTATGTTGAATATGTATGGATGTGATGCAAATGATGTGTGATGTTTTGATGAATGATGATTATGTGATGCAAATGATTATGCAAATGATTATGTTCTAAAGTCCTTAAGCTTAAATGAGTGATTATGTTCGACTTCCAAAAGTTGTGGGAAGGTTGTCGTCAATTGATTCTTTGTTAAATTGAGCTTCACAAAACTTGACATGTTTCCCAATTCTTTTGGAAATCTAAAGAGACTCACTCATTTAAGCTTAGTGAACCACTTCCCTAATGCCACTAAATGAAATGATTTTGATTATGTAAATGAGATGTGATGGATGTTGTTTAAGGTATGCAAATGATGATGCAACTAAATGAGAATGATGTGTTTTTGGTTAATGTCCAATATACTCATCCATTAATAATAGAGATGACACCATTGTGAAATTGTTTCAGCTTTGAAAAATCCCATAAATACACATGCCATACTAACATGAATGCAATCTAACTTAACTATGAAAATCTCGTATTCAAAAGTTGTAATTTGTATTAACCAATTTGTCATGTCGCTTTATCATCATTGGGCCTTTAAAATGTTGAAAGTGAGTACAAGCATTGATGGCATATTTTAGACCAAGATGACCTGAGTACTACTTCCATGATGTTTTAAAATTGCAAGTTAACACAGGCATCTAATTATAATGAAACCAAGATGACATGAGCATTGCTTGAGTAAATAGACAAGAGTTAATCTTTTTCCTATGCAAATTCAGAATGTCTTCAGTGATACTTTGTAGCGCATGTTTTGTGACAACTTGTATAGTAATAATGATAAACTCATAGACAACAAACAAAAGAAAATTCATAGTCTTTCCTTGCTTCTCTAGTTTGATACACCATCGAGAGGCTCCAGAGATATGATAACAAAAATCAAAATGCAACAATTGAGCATTTGTGTTTCACGTGATAAACTCATGATTCAGAAGACCATCATCCTTTCGATTTTCTAATGTTTTTGGGATTTTTTTAGGTTTTCTAATTTTTAGGTGTTTTCTGAGATTTTAACCAAGAACCTAACCTAAAGACCTATCCTAGGGGCCTCGGGGGCTGATCAAAGATTAGCCTTGCCTACGTTATACACACAAAGACCACGTAGTTCAACTGACTTGACCAATTTATAGGACCAAGATATGACCAGACTAGAGATGGAAATTAATTACAATGGACCACTAAAGGACTTGACCTAGGGTGTCTCAGGAGCTGATAAAAGATGAAACTTGCCTACGTTTAAGCTTGGAGATGACGTAGTTCGACAAGACAACTATTTTTGACTTTTTTGCTAACTTTTTGACCTGTTTTTGGATTTTGACAAGAATGTTTGATGCATTTCTGATGGTGATCGATGTTCAATGTTGGGTTGTGTTATGATCATTATTTTTGTTGCATTTGTATTCATGTTGTTTGTCTGTTTGGTTCAAGCTCAAAGTTTTTTTTCCCCTAGTGGGTTCAATATTTTTGCCCCCAGTCTATGGTGAAACACAGCTACGATGCCAGGATATGTACATGGTTCCTTTCAAAGGATAGGTAGATGGGTAGTACGAGCGGATGGTGAAAGTGACCAGTTGACATGTCCAAATAGATGGAAAAGATTACCTATCACAAATAGCACTAGTTGCTAGGTTTTCACTACTTGTTTTTATTGCACTTTTTTAGATTTTATGATTTTTTTTATTTTTTTTATTTTCTTACTTTTTTTGTATTTCTCTAATTTTTTTGATATTTTTGGTCATTACCAAGATGCCTATTTGCCAGGTTTTCATCAATGAAACTATTTTTTTAGGACATTTTCTAATGTTTTTGGTATTTTTCAGGACCTTTTCTGATGCACTAGTTGATTCAAGTGTAGAAATTTTTGAGATGTAGGCTATTGAGGGGTTCATCAAACAAATCCCCTTCTGGTGTAGACAACTGATATGCTTCTGATCCAAAGGCTGCAACAATGACAAAGGGACCAAGCCAGTTTGGTTCAAATTTTCCCTTCTTTTCTCGATCTTGTTGATTTTGGGGATTCTCTTTCAATACCAAATCACCAACTTGAAATGTTTTAGGCTTGACTCTATGGTTGTAGCTTCTAGATATCCTTTGTTGATATGCCTTTAGGTGATCTACTGCATGTTGACAGTGTTCATCCAAAAGTTCTAATTCTTGTAACCTAGACACCCTGTGATCCTCATCTGAAATGATCCCTTTTAGCGACACTCAGAGTGATGGGATGCCATACCGACAAATGATGTAGTTTAGGATGAAATATGATATTTGTTTTCTTGTGATGGTGGTTAGGGGAACCGCTTCAATCCACTTCGTAAAGTACTTCGTGGTTGTAATGATAAACTTGTGTCCATTGAATGAAGATGGATGTATTTTGCCTACGAGATCCAATCCCCACTAACAAAAGGGCCATGTTGATGCAAAAGGATAAAGTTCTTGTGCTAGTGCATGGATGAGATTTCCATGAATCTGGCATTTTTGGCATTTCTTGACAAATTGAAAGGAATCCTTCTCCATAGTTGACCAATAATATCTCAAACGGGGGAGATTCTTAGCTAGAGTTAAACCACTTGAATGAGTACCACAAACACCTTCATGTTCTTCTCATAAAGTCATTTCAGATTCGTCATGTTCCAGACATCGAAGGAGAGTTCCATCAAGACCTCGTGAATAAGGGACATCTGCAATAAGGGCGTGTCGAGCGGTTTGGCGGATGAAATTTCATTTTTGATTGCGAGATAGGTCAGTAGGAAGGATTTTGTCTTTTAGGTACGCATAGATGTTCCCGTAGAGGGAAGTGTCAGTCTCAACTAGGTGGTAGATAACTTGGGACTCAGGGTTGTCATAAGATGGGTTGAACAGTTGTTCCACCATGAACTCGTAATGGGCCCATTTTTCTGGAATCTGCAAGAGAGAGGCAATAGTAGCCATGGCATCGGCAGCTTTGTTGTCACTTCAAGGAATCTGTTCAAATATGATTTCTATAAAATAATTTTTGAAGTCATCAACCATTCTTTTGTAAGGCATCATCTTGTCATCTTTCATTTGATAGTCATCATTTACCTGATTAATGATTAATTGTGAATCCCCATAGACATGCAGCTATGTGATCTTCCATTCAACTGCTATTTTGATTCCAATGATCAGGGCTTAATATTCAGTTGTGTTGTTGGTGCATGGGAACATCAGTCTGTAAGACTTCAGAATAGTGTGTCCCTCTGGCAAGATAAATAAGATTCCATCTCCTGATCTGTGTTGTGTATAAGAACCATCAAAGTACAAGAGCCATTATTTTGTGGACACTGTTAAGATATCAGCATCTGGAAACTCAATGTTCATGGGATGATTGTCTTGCAATGATGCTTCAACTAACTGATTTGCAATTGCTTGTCCTTTGATTTCCTTCCTATCAACATATTGGATTTCAAATTCACTTAGCATCATGACCCACTTGGCTAGTCTTCCAGTTAGATTAGCTTTTCTTAGAAGGTTTTTCAGTGGATCTATCTTGGTTATTAACTTAATGGTATGGGTGAGCATGTAGTGTCGCAATTGTTGGTTGGAAAACACTATTTCCAGATAAGCCTTTTCAATGAAAGTGTAATTGATCTCATAGCCATTTAGGTTTTGCTGATGTAATATATTCCCCTTTCTTTTCCTATTGAATCCTCTTGCACTAACAAGGCTCCCAAGGATATTTCAGTTGTCGCTATGTACAATAAAAGTGGTTTTCCTTCTGCTAGTGGTATCAAGACAGGTGGACTCATCAGATATTATTTCAATTGATTGAAGGCTCCTTCGCATTTTTCATCCCATCGGAAAGGTACATTCTTGTGGAGCAAGTGGTTGAAAGGATGTGTCTTATCTGCCAATTGTGCAATAAATCTTCTGATAGATTGAAATCTTCCTTGCAAGGATATGAGTTGGATGATTTTTTTAGGAGGCATTTTCATGATAGCTTTGACCTTTGTAGGGTCTACTTGAATTCCTTTAGCCAACACAATATATCCCAAAATTTTAGCTTATGTTACACCGAATACACACTTCTTGGGATTTAGTCTCACATTGAACTTTTGCAGTCTAGTGAAAATCTTATCTAAGATCTCTAGGTGTCCTTCTTTGGTGTAGGATTTTTCCAACAGATCATCTACATAGTCTTCCATAAAATTTTGCATCATGTCATGAAATATGGTGGTCATGGCTCTCTAATATGTGGCTCCATCATTCTTCAAACCAAATGGCATGACATTCTAGCAAAAAGTGCCCCAAGGACATGTAAAGGTAGTTTTATCTTGATCTTCAGGAGCAATTTTGATTTGATTATATCCTGAAAAACCATCCATGAGTGAGAGCATTTCATGTAAAGTAGTCAAGTCCATGATGATGTCAATGTTGGCCAAAGGAAAATCATCTTTGGGGCAAGCTTTATTGAGATCCCTAAAATTTGTGCAGATTTGGATGCTTTTGTTTGGTTTAATAATAGGTACGATATTAGAAATCCACTCTGCATAGTCAATAGGTCTGATAAATCCTACATCTAACAATTTCTTCAGTTCGGCTTTGACCAGGAGGGTGATGTGAGGATGCATTTTCCTTAAATTTTTCTTGACTGGTTTTATTCCTGTGGGTAGTGATAGGTGATGCATGATGAGTTCTAGATCAATCCCTGGCATGTCGTCATAAGACCAAGCAAATTTGATTTTCTTTTCTGTGAAGAATTTGATGAAGTCTGGATTTTCTTGTTCTGTCAAGGATTCTGGTAGATGGAAAATATTCATTGTTTCCTCATTGCAAATATTGATAGACTGGGTGGGTTCAACCAATATTTTAGATCGTTCCTAAAATTTCTCGAGGAGTGTGTCAAATCTTCCATCCTTCAGTACCTCAGAGAGGTTTTCACTATTGGATACGCTCTTTGTTTTCACCTTTTTTAGATCTGAGGCTGCCATTGAATGGTTTTCACCCTTAGATCTATTCCCTACTTTGTTACGATGTTCAATGGTGGAATCTATTTCGGGATTGGCAAGACAGAGGAAGTTGACAATGGCTTCGTCGTTTGAAAAGAAAGGGATATCAGATGGCTCAGTTTGTTCCCAATCTATTAGTTTAGGATGTACCAGGGATAAGGAGTCGTTAGATTGGCTAAATTTAGATGCAGTAAGAGTCCCAATAGTGATGGTTTCAGACTATCCAACAACAAAATTGATGTCTAGAATGTAACTCTCCTCTGAATTATCCGTTTAACTCCAAGTCTGATTGTCTTCACTAGAATCATTAATGTGTAGTGATCCTATTTCAAGTGGTCTATGACCTAAACTTTTACCCTCCTCATGTATCGGTGTATACTTTTGGACTACATCAATTTCTTTATCATGACAAGACTCTTCAGATAATGAATCCCACTCATACTCATTTGAATCAGTCTCATGAGCGTCACTAGCTTGTAGTTGTAGGATTCTTTCAACAACTTATTGTTTGATTTCTTCTCTGGATTCTTCTCTATACCCTAGTCTTGTTTTATCTTTGGCTTGCATGATGACAGGTTGGATTGGTTCAATGATGCCTTCTTTCCTTTTACTGATAGGACCTTTTCCCTCATATCCCATTTTTTCCATGATTTTCCTCCCTTTCCCATACCACTCTGTCTGTGCACTTGAAGTGGATGCTTGTGGTGATTCTTCTTCTTTGTACAACCAATTCAAAACATCCTTGTCATCTGACTCATCTACTAATGTGTCGGCTCTTCCAAAGGTTCCATCAAATAGTGTGGTGGGTTGTGATGATTGTTGTCTTGATGTCAATGGTTGTCCATAAGACTTTGGAGAAGATGATAGTTGTGACAAGCATAAGGATTGTTGAAATGAGTATTCCCCCATACCTTTGTCTTTCAATTGGATCTTGGAAATTTTCTTTGATAAGGATTCAAGTTGACTTTCCTAATTTTTTGAAATAGGATTTGATGTAGTTTCTTTACTTGAAGGATCAGTATCACCGCTATCCTTATCTTTTGATTTTTCCTTTTCCTCAACCCACTTGGACAAAGCATTTAGTTGTTTCCCATCATTTGATAAACCCTGAGTTGGAGCTTCCCTATTGTGTGGTACAAAAGTATCTTGGGTTGTCTTAAGGATGTTACAATATTGGGGGTTGTTTGAATCAATTGTAATAGTGATTTCCTGCCAATTGAATGGGAACTTCAAACACTAGTGATATGTGGATGGCATTGCTTGCATATCATGAATCAAAGATCTTGCCAAGAGTATGTTGTATGTTAGCTCTTTGTCTAGTACCTGGCATACTATGTCTCTGACAACTGGTCCCACTTGAATAGGTAGCACTATTATCCCTTGTGAAGATCTCTCCTCGTCATCATACGATTTTATTGTGATTCTCCTCCATGGATCAGTAGCATTTTCTGAATAGCCCAGTGCATGGACAAGTTTCAAAGTACAGATATTCAGGCCATCTCCTCCATCTATTAGGACACGTTTAACATGGTGATTATGAATTAAGACCTCAATGTGTAGAGCAGCATTGTGGGGATGATTGATGGATACATCATCATGTTCAGAAAAGGATAAGCAGTGTGGTGCAGTCAAATGTCCCACCATAGTCTAGAATTGAAAAACCTCTAGATTGTTGGGTACCGTGGTGGCAACTAGAGCTTGTTCCAAAATTTCCTTGTGAGCAAGAGAAATCTTGAGGAGTTCTAATATGGATATTTGCGTGGGTATCCTCTGCAATTGATCCCCTATGTTATATTGAGTTACAGGATTAACAATGGATTTGGACATGGAAGTGGTAGCTCCTTTCAGTGTTACCTTGGCTTGTCCCCGTGTGATTGCATTGATGGGTGTGTTGTTGTGTTGTTCCCTGATTTTGATAACATTGATTTGATGTGAGCTAGTATCAACATTATGGTGATGATTTGTAATGATGTTTTGTTCATTTCCAATGGTGTCATTTCTTGTTGGGTTATTGTTGGCAATAGTAACTATTTTGTCATGGGTTGGATCATCAATCACCTCAATACACAAAATGGTGGTGTCATAGACGTAGTTTATGTTCTTGCCTTTGTTGTTTGATGAAGAGGACTCTCCCTTCTCATAGTTTGGTAGGGGGTTCTTGAACGCTCCATGATCATTGTTTGTTTGAGGTCCTTCTACCGATATTGTCTTGTTGTTGATTACATCTTGTATCAAGTGTTTCAACTACATGCAGTCACTGGTTTTATGTCCCTTGTTGCGGTGAAACTCATAGAAGTGGGCCTTGTTCCACCATGGGGGTTTAACTTGTGGTTCCCAATTTAGTGCTTCTGGTAAAGTTATGACCTTAGCTTCAAGAAGTTCTTTTAATGCTAATTCTGGTGATTCCCCAAAAGGTGTGAACTTCCTTCGATTTGACTATGCTTTATACGATGGTGTCCTAGGTCCAACATTACCTTGATTGATGCTTTGGTTGGCATTTTGGTTGTTTCCTTGGTTGTTTCCTTGATTGTTTCCTTGGTTGTTACTTTGATTATTGCCTTGGTCATTAAGGAGACTATTAGTTTTGGTGGTGGTTGCAGTCAAATTGAAGACAGGTTTTGCATTAGGCATTTCAACTACACCATCGTTGTTTCCAACATTCTTGTTTTGTTGCCAAAACTTGGGTTTGTCACCATTATTGTAATTGTTGGAGGGGTTTGATGAGTTGTTTTCATTGTATATCTTGATGACTCCTCTTTTGACTAGGGAATCCTGGATTTTAATCCCATTCTCAATAATTTTTTTGAAGGTTGGGGTACATTGTAATTCCAATCTATAACTCATCTCTTTGTTAAATTTGTCAATAAAGATTGATATCTTTTCCTTTTCTGGCACGAGACGAGAGTATCATGCAAATAACCTTCTCCACTTTTGAAAGAACACAAGGAATGATTCACCCTTCTTTTGTTTTAGGTTGCAGAGATCTTTCATGGTGTGTCATGTTGGATGTTGTATGAATATTGGGTGATGAACTTATTAACCAACTACTCAAAATTTCTAATTGGTGGGGTGAGTTTGGAGAACCATTCAAGACAATGTCCACCTAGGCTTCTTGGGAATAATCTGATCAAATAAGTTTCCTCATAGGAAAATTCGAGACTCATGGTTCTAAATTCCCTTACATGATCAATCGGATCGGTTTTATCATTGTATTTGTCATACTTTGGGAACTCACAATGTTTGGGAAAGGGTATCATGTGAATGCTTTGATCGAATGGATAAGTACAAATGTCTTTGATCAAGTATCGTTTTGAATTTCCCTTTTGCATTTCAAACATTTTTTTTTGGAGAGTCGTTACTAGATGAGTCAAGGCAACTACTTGTTCAGGATCATGTTCAAGCTTTTTGGGTGGTTCTTTCAATTGATTCACGTCAAAGTCTTCTAGTAATTTAGCACCTTGTTTAGCCAACATAAGGAGGTATTTTTCCCCATTTCATTCAAAAATATTTTATAAACACTTGTGAAAATTGGGATCTTGTTCAACATGTTGAATATCTTCTTCGGTTATTTCTTCCCCATCAGTTTTTTTAAGTCCATGAAAAGAATTATCTTCTGCTTCCGCCATGGTTTCTTGCATTTCACTGTGTTGAGTTTCGGTGTTTTGAGTCTCTATGATCAGAGTTTCAATGATTGGGATTTCAATGTTTGAAGTTTCAATGATCGGAGTTTCAATGTTTGGCTCTTCAATGTTTTGATTTTCAAGTCCCTTTTCCTTGAGCTTTTGTATTTGTGACCTTGTTTGAATGAGCATACAAGTGTTATAGTTTAGACTAAACTTTGATCTAGGTTTTGGAAAAGTACCAAAGGTTACAACTAAGCCAAATAGAATGACAAATTCTAATGAGACTAGGTTGGATTTTGACTATGTAGCTTTGTTTCGTGAAGAGAGGGATAAATCCTGATGATGAAACTAGGCCTAATGATCAAAGGTGTGATAAATTTGATGATGTTGGTACTTTGTGATGTTTAGATCTAGGTTTAGGTTGGAACATTCCACTTGTATAGGTTCATTTTGACACATTTAAAGACTTCTAAGGTATCTAAGGAATGATCTTGGACTTGGATTTTTTATTCAAGATGTGTAATTAAGGTACTCAAAACATTGGAAAATTCTTGGATTTTCACAATAGTACATCATGTATAACTCTAGATTGTTCTTACAATATTTCTTTAAAAATTAAAGGCTAACCTTTCTCTAAATTCGTAGAGCATAGACAAACATTTTTTATGTTGTTTTGGACTAAGAAGTTTGATCTTTGGTTTTCTAATCTTGATCTTTTGTAAAATCATCATGTAAGCCACATGTTCAAACTCTGTTTTTCCTAAGAAAAGGTTGAACACTGCTGAAAGGACTAAATTTCTGAAGATGGATGAACCTAAGTTATTGTTTCAGGGTCTGTAAGAGGCACCAAAACTAAGACAAGAGGTGCCAAAACTCTAAAAACTGCCCAAAATGACTCTAAAATAGTTGATTTACCCCCCCAAAGGCTTATTTTCTTGGATTTTTCAATCATGGGATTGTTTCCCTCAATGGATGTAGTTCTGAATCAAGGTTTTCACTTTCAAGATGTAACATTTTTTATGGTGCTTTTTTTGAGTTTCATTTTGAAGACACATCAAGCAGAATATACACTCCTAAGGTTGTGAAAGACTGTATTCTTTTGGATTTCATGCGGGTTTTACCCCAACCGCACTATCTTTAGCGGATGAATTCAGAAGCTTGGTTGCACGGGCTCCCCCTTACAGTGCACTCTCTTCTCAATCCAACCAAGTCTCCAGTCCCCATGAAACTCCCATGGAAAACTGATCATCTCTACTAAAAACTGTGAGAATGTGGATGCGTTGGCAATGACCTTTGTTGCACCAAAGAATAGATAAAGGATTTTGCCAAACTACAACAAGGGTTTTAATGCGGGAATTCTATTCATGGGAGATAATCCATGTGGTGAGAGTCCCTTTCAATCCATCTCATCATAATCATCCTCGTGATACTGGCTTTTGTTCTAGAATCCACATTTATATCCTGGTTGGAAGTCGCTTGGCTTTAGTGTGTTACCGGTTGGGTCATTCCCTTGGGTGAGTACTTTTTCCCACAAGGCAGGCCCTCTAAGATAAACAAAAGCAAGCAAGTATACCCATAGTTCGATTGATCTTTATTTCGCATGAATAAAGAGAGAACTCGTGCCATATACTCCACTTACACTCGTACATAAACAAGAATAGGTCTGGATTTTTGAATCACCCAATTAAGGGGAGAGTATATGCCTACCATCCATCAAATACAAAAGACATGGTGTTCATTAACCTGTTAATTAAGCTATGTTCCTAACTTAACCAAAAGGAAATATGATATTCATTAACCTTTTAATTAAGCTACATTCCTATCTTAACCAAAAGGAAACAAGCAAATAACGTCCAGCCCCTGCAATATGTTAGTAGTTTATGTTTTGAGTCTTTGACAATGAATCTGGGAAAACCTGCAAAGCACAACACAGAATGTGAGTTTTTTGATTTGGTGAAAAACAGCAAGAGGTGCCAAAATAGAGGCAAGAGGTACCAAAACAGAGATAGAAAGTTCAAAAATAGAGTTATAAAAGCTAGAAGTCCTTGAAATAGTTTGCAAGAGGTGCCAAAACAGGTGCAAGAGGTGCCAAAACTCTCAAGATAGGCCAGAATGGTCCCAAAACAAGTGAAAACATTCTCGGAACAGCTTGCAAGAGGCACCAAAATAGGTGCAAGAGGTACCAAAACTCTCAAGACAGTCTAGAATGGTCCCATAACAGGTGAAAACAATCTCGGAACAGCTTGCAAGAGGCGCCAAAACTCTCAAGACAGGCCAGAATGGTCCCGAAACAGGTGAAAACAATCTCGAAACAATTTGCAAGAGGTGCTAAAACAAGTGCAAGAGGCACCAAAACTCTCAAAACAGGCCTGAATGGTCCTGGAACAGGTGAAAATAGTCTTGGAACAATTTGCAAGAGGCACCAAAATAAGTGCAAGAGGCACCAAAACTCTCAAAATAGGCTAGAATGGTCCTGGAATAGGTGAAAACAGTCTCAGAACAGCTTACAAGAGGTGCCAAAACAAGTGCAAGAGGTGCCAAAACAGAGACAAGAGGTGCCAGAACTCCTGAAACAACCCAGAATTGTCTCAAAACAGGTGCAAAGGGCTCTCAAGTCTCCAATCTGAACCTACGATCACGAAATTTGCAAAAAAGTTAAAAACAAGTGAGGCAAGGGCACCACGGGAGGCGCCATTTTGTGTGTGTGTCGAATGTGGAGAGATTTAATCTCAACACTAGCCTTAATGAAATGGTTTACATTCAAAGTTTGAAGCAAGTAAAACTACTCTATTTTGTAATACAATCAAACCTTTCAAATACATATCATTGTCCTCTATTTCTAGGGATTTATTAAACCATTTGGCCCTCAGATTTCTATGGGCACAATGGTTGTTAAAATGACAACCTAGAAAATGATATTTCATACCTAATATGCAAGATAAGATGATTTCTATGTGCAAATGTGTGCGGGAAGGATTAGTGGTATGCTTCTAAATGAAACAAAACAATGAAAAGGATGATGAAGACAATGATAAACGAAGGATGATATTGATGATAAATGAACAAGTGGAGATGAGTGAGATGATATGAAACTAAAATGAACTATTCATGATTATGCATATGCTCAAATGCAACAAAAAAGAAAACTAATCTAAAATGCAACTATGATGTAATGGGGATGATAAAATGCAACTATGATGTAATATGCTAATCTAGGATGAGAATGCAACATAAAGCATGATATGAAATCTAGTTATAAGACTCCAAGAATGCTCCAAGCTCCTAAGAAAAACCTGCATAGTAACTTTGCTTCAAGTGTGGACAATAAATGCAAAGGAAAGGGGGTGTATTTATAGGGTTTCTCAAGCATTTTGTGAGGTGGAACCTATCAACGATCTGGATTCGAAGGAGAAAGAATAGATGGTGGAGATGAAAGGAATCGGGATTTTGTCCCCTTGACCAAGGGCAACATGCCATGTGTGTGGGAGGAATCTCTTTGACCAATAGGCAACATGCCATGTGTGTGAGAAACCCAAGTGTGTGAAACAAAAACCCATGTGCTCCAAGTTTGTTGGAAGTGTGAGAGAATAAAGCCATGTGCCTTTTCCAATTGGTGGAAGTGTGTGAGGATAATTCTAATTAATAATTAGGCATATTTATTTTCATGTGACATTTGTGAGGTGGCACAAAAAAATGTAGTAGACATGTGCTCTAATTCTTAATCGGGATTAAGGAAGATTAATTAAATAAACACGTTTAGGATGCTTTGTTTATTTAATTATTTAGAAGAATATGATTTTGGAGAATTAAAAGAAGAGTGAACAATATAAATAAAGTAAGACTTTATTTATACGTAGTTGAAACGTTAATCAAATAGGTTGTATTTAATTAACTGAATATGATGACCATTTTTAGGTGTATACAAATACCACTTGTAAGGAAGCTAAGGTAGCGAAACAACTTCCTACACTAATCTTGAGAGGAGAATAATGTAAAAATTTATAAATCTTTTTTAGTTACAGAAAATTAAACAAAAATAGATATAAACATCATGCATACCACAACCCATTGATTTTCATGGGGAAAACCCTTTTGAGAAAAAAAAACCCCACACTCCAAAAGCTACCCAATATATTTTTTAGAAATCATAAAGATTACAATATACTTGCAAAGAAATCTTCTCATAGGAGTATCACCACTAGATATTTAGAGACAACACGACCACTATCAGACTCTCAAAATGCATCACCATCTCACAGTTATAATACCCAAATTTAATAGAGCCAAATTGCTCAAGATGAACCAATTGAGTGAGAAAATGGTGTGATTTTAAGGCAAGATCCTTGGAAATGATCTTGTAGGAGACATTTGACAAAGTGATTAGTCTCCAACTATACATATCCTCTAAATTTCCAAACTTTGGCATGGATTTAATATTTTTCTTTATGAACCACAATTTTTTGTAGGAGGCTTCTCTCTTACACTTCTAGGGTTTTTCACCTAAAAGGAGAAAGGTATCCCATAAAAACTTGGAGGTTCACTAAATACTAATGCTACTACATGATTGAGATATTTCTAGATGCAATGACCTAAATGCAAAGAACTAATAAAAGATAATGAATATCAATGCAAAACCTAAGAAATGCAAGTTGTTTGAAAACATAATGATGTATGCAAAATGACCTAAGAATGCAAGTAAACAATAACAGAAATAAACAAGATTGGAGAGGTGCACCTCGAAACTGAAATGTGATGTAGAGAGGCTCTGGAATCCTACAGATTTTGTTGTTGAATCCAACTAGGAAACTTACGCCAAGCTGAGCGACTTAGTCCTATTTCAGGGAGATTCTACTAGAATAGGTTTCAGCCAAATGGGTACTCAGAAATGTAAAAACCACTTTTCAGGCCTGGAAGTGGGACTAATTCACCACTGATGGTGACTTAGTCCACTTGGAAATCTTGGGAAATTTAGGGCAAGAATCTATAGCATTTTGTTTGCATTTCCCTTCCTGATAGGTGTCCACATCAGATTCTATAGAAAACAGGCTGAAAGAGGTCTCCAAGCTTCAATTAGGGCTTTGTTGACTTGAATGAATTTGATGAGTTGACAACACCTTTTTAACACTTTCCTCTTTGACAAATTTTCATACAAGACCTGCAAACACACATGCAAAGAGGGGGAAAAGGGTTAAGGGTTAGAGAATAGGGGCTTGCCTTGGTCAAACCCCAATTTGGTAATCAAACCCTAGAAAATGAAACTAAATAAAGAGAGAATGATAAATGAACAACATGCAATGTCACAACTCACCAAACCTTTGGTGTAGAAATCTGAAGATATGCAAGAAGAAGCTCCAATGGATGCTTGATGATGCTTTGAATGCTTGAGTGAATGCTTGATATTTGCTTGAATAATTAAGTAAATGAATGGATTGCTTGAATAATGAATGTGGGTGAAAATGAGAAAAACCCTTTATTTATACTTGATTTTCTAATATTTCCCAAAAATAACACATCACAGGCCGACCTCAAGGTCAAGAGAATAAAATCCCACCAAGAAATTAAAATTATTTTGATTTTTGTACCCAATGGGACTAAGTCGCCCAGGTGGCGACTTGGTCCCACCAGGGCAATTTTACTGGGTGTCAGGAATTAAAGTGTATTTAATGTTGTTTAACGGGAATATTCTCAAAAATACACTTAAGTAGGGTCAGAAAGTGTATTAAGGGGACATTTTAAACATAAGAAAGGGTCAAATTAGTGATGACAAGTCTAGAAAAGTGTGAGAGTTTGTTACAAATATTTACAACACTTTGAAATAAGACAAGTGGTAAGTGATAAAAAGGGGTTATTTAAGTGAATTATAATGAAAGGGTCCTAGAAAAGTGTGAAAGTGGGTTACAACACTTCACAACACTTTTACAAGACATCCTAGAATTCTTAATGATTCTCAAGGGTCCAAGACCTAATGTGAATGTGTTGACCACATTACAACATTAAATCTAGGAAAAATCAAGCCAAATTCCATGAGAGAGACTCAAGTGAGTGTAAAAAATTCCAACTATACATTTTTTGGCAACACATTAAGCCCCCACTTTAGTGAGATGATGAACTTGCTTCAAACTCACACTAAAGTATCCCAACATGCACATCAAGAGGGATCTAAATGCACTGATGCCTGGTGAGATGAGACAACAATAATCAAGAGGGATGATCAAGCCCCTAAGATCAAGATCCCATGGAAAACCAATCATAAGCACAAAGGAACACACAAGATAATGATGAAAAAGAATGAAAGAGATAAGTCGAAAGGAAAGAAAGAAAAGAGAATCGAATCAAGCTTTGATTGTTTGTCCTCCCCGTTGTGGATCAGATCTAGGTTGTTTGTTCGAAAAAAGAAATGTATACTCACTCTTAGGTGATGGAACTCATGGTTTTTCATCAGGTGAGAAACATACACTCATGGATGGTATGCACTCACACACACACAGGTGGCTATGGGGAAAATTCATGCCTCGGAATGGGCTTCCTGCTCAACCATACCAAAGTTCTACCTCCTGATAACTTTAATAAGGTGCCACAAAAGAAAATGACATTTCAAGCTTCACTAGACAAGCAAAACTTTGTATGCTTAGAGCTCATGAACAAACGTGATGGCACCATAGGCATGCAATTTGTGTTATGCAAGGTGGTCATATAACAAATGTAAGAATGTAACATGTAAATAATTTTCAAAGGAGTTTTGCTTAGTTCATGCGAGGTCTATAACTTAGGGAACATTATGTCTAATGTCTCCAAGAGAGGACCAATCAAAGAATAGAAAACTCGCAACTTAGGGGATGTAGTGTGTCACATCAAACAACCAAGAGGAATGTAATATGTTAAGATAGACATTGCTCATGAAGTACATCACACCCAATGTCATCCACAAAGCGACAAACGAATCGTATGAAACAAGAAGGATGCACTAAGAACCAAGAAAAAGGGAAAATGCAAAATGAATAATGCCAATGTATGCCCCCACTTTAAAGGAATTGCTACACATCATATTGTGAGCAATTACTTTAAAGTAGCAAATAAAAAATGCAAACAAGAAGAAAGACATGAGAACCAACTTGGAAAGCCCCTATGCCAAGTCATACGTTTCTAAGTAAGGCTATGTCATGCGAGAGGGAGGAAAAAGAAAAAGGAATGGGTTGTACCCAAAATGATAACACCAAACACATGAGGGATCTATGGATTTTGGGTTAGTATGTTTGTTGCTGCAATGTTTTGTAAAGAGCTTGGAAGTCATAATTCCCCGAACACGTAGAATTGGAAGAATGACACAAAGAGAGCAAAAACAAAGAAAAATAAAGATCCATTTGGGTCAACATGGAAGAGACATAGTATGTCTCGACACTTCACATCATCCCTAAAAGGAAAACACAAGAAAAAAGAAAAGGTGAATGAAAATGGAAAATCTTTTGGGTCAACATGAAGGAGACATTTCGGTCTCAATGCCTTGTGTCATCCCCAAAAGGAAAACAGAAGAAAAAGATAAAAGACAAGCAAAAAAGGAAAGGGGGCATTTTGGGTCAACATGGAAGAGACATTGTAGTCTCAACACTTTGTGTCATCCCCAAAAGGAAAACACAAGAAAAAGACAAAAGAAAAGGAAAAGAAAAAGAAAATGTGAAAGCGATGCACAACATATAGAAGAATGAAGGTACAAATAGAGGAATGTCACAAAGAGAGGAGAGCATCAAACTTCATGTTGCGGTGGAACACGATATGCACATGCAAACACAGAAAAGAAAAAGAAAAATAAAATGCAAAAGACTAGTAAGGAAAATGTGATTCAACCGTCGAGCAAGTCAGCTGCCTCCCAATCATGTTCATGATGTGCCAAGGGCGGGAAACTAGCTAAAGGGACAAGAGCAAGTGCCAAACTAGGGGAAGCACCAAGTCCTACACTCTTTGTAGGAGATTTATCTTTTAAGCTCACGGAAGAGGAAAATAATGTATTCAGATCATTATGTACCTCTTTGTCTATTTTAGTAATCTCATCATCGTCATCCAAGTTAATCACAACAGGAGGACGGATGATAATGTCCAATGAAGGGTATACCTCTTGTTGTGGTTGTTGTATTGGATTTTTTTTTGTGATTGGGGAGGAGGGTCATCATGCATTACATCTGTCAAGTGCAGATTTTGATTTTCTTTGTTTTCTTCTACTTGTAATTTGCAGGCAAGGGCACAACATCTATGCCTACACTCCCTAGCACCTCTGTTTCTTTTGGTTTTATTTTCAAGTTATTTTTATGACGGAGCAAGTTGATCAACCATAGGCTGCTTGTCTTCCCTAAGGGGAGGAACAGAAGGAACCATGGAAGGTTGTTCATCCACTTTCTCCTTTGCTTTATAAACTTGTTTTATATGAGGCAAGACAGGGTTATCATTATCTCGTGGTCATTTGGATGATGTAGGGGAAGTTTAGAGTGTTGTTTGAGTTTGATGGGTTGGTTCTTGTTGGGGTTGAAGCATTGTTTCATCTAGGATAGGAGTGTTGGATGTGGATGGGGACATGTTGTGAAGAGAGAATTCTGCAATTTTCTTGGCTTTAAATTGTTGGTAAGCAATGAAAAAGAAGTCTTTGCAAGGTGTGATAGGTTCCATGGGCTCGGGACAAAAGGCTTCTAAGGAGAAATTTCCTTTAGAAGACAAAGGGTTAAGGCCACTATGGTGAACAGTGAATATTTCATTGTCAAAGGGAAACTTTAAACATTTATGTATGACTGAAGCAACAGCTTTCATTGAGCGAAGCCATGGATGGCCTAGCCGCAAACAAAACTGATCTAACTACAGGATGATGGAGAATGTAAAATCCAATGTTTTAGGTCCTATCTATATTGGAAGGATAATCGATCCTTTCGTAGGGAAAGCAAAACCATTGTGTTTTTTTATCCATGCTCTCAATTTCTCATAATCATCTTGATAAAGATCATGTAATACCAAAAATTCCTTAGTGATCACATTCTCCCCACAGGAGGGATCTATGAGTATCCCATTGGTGGGTTTATCATAAATACGGTTGGCTATGTAAAGAGGACCATCGGGAAGATTTGGAAGTATGTCCTCAAAGGAGAAAGTAATATCAAGAGATTTCTTAGGTTGGTCCTTATTAGGGATAACGTCTATCACACCTACCATTTCAAACATAGTATTAATAGTGGTAATATGTGTAACAGGATCAGGATGTGCAACATAGATGTATGAACATTCATCACATCATTGTTTAGAGTTTCACTAGCTTTGACAAATGACATGGGGCAAAAAACTTATTGCCTTGAACATTAACATTTGCAATGGATAGACGACCGGAATCAATGAGATCTTGCACAAGGTGTTTAAGACACTTATAATTTTTTGTGTCATGTCTATTTTTTCTATGATAATGAAAATAAGCATTGGGTTTAAAGGTTGGAGGTAAAGGCTTAGTAGGATCCAGTGGTTTAACAGTAGGTAAAGTAATCATTTGTTGTAAAATTTGGGACATTGTGATATGAAGAGTTTTTGGTAAAGGTGTGAATTGTCATTTCGGATCTCCATTACTATAAGGTATTGCAGCTTTAATAGCTACTACTTGGTTGTTGATAGGTTGAGTTGGTTGTTGAGGGGGATTGAATTGTAAAAACCCTTTGTTTTTCTTTCGAAATGGTTGTGAATTGTTTGAAGTGGCATGTTCAAATTTTTCAACTCGGTTAGAAGTAGACTTTAGTGGAATTTGCATCACGACTACTAACTGAATTGTGATAATCACAAAGGGTGGTACACAAGTGCATAAAGGAGGGAAATTTCATCATTGTGAATTTTTCTTGAAGTTTAGTTTGCAATTTTTGTATAAACATCTTTTGAAGATGTAGATCAAGAATCTTGACATCGATTTGAGAGTAAAGTGATTGATATTGTGAGATAAAATCAGTTATCTTTTCTTCTTCATATTGTTTACATCTCATCAAATCGGCCAAGGTCTTCTTTGGAGTCATATGCACTTGGAAATGATTTATAAATGCATCAACTAGTTCATTGAATGAACGAATTGAATTGTTTGTTAAGGATGAAAACCATTCTAAGTCAATGTCTTTTAAAGTCCTAGGAAATAGTTTGGCTAACAATTTATCGTCAAGGAAAAAGTCACTACATAAGGCTATATGTAAGCATTAACATGGTTAGAAGGATCTCCCTTCCCTCCATATTTCTCAAATCTAGCCATCTCTATTCCTTGTGGCATTGGTGTTCACAATATTTCTAGAGATAGTGGGTTGCTTCGAAAATAATAGGTGGGTGGTCCATTCTAGTTTTGGTTTATGGTGGATATTTTTTTTTGCATGGAGGAGATGGTTTGGAAAAAAATTGTTATGAGAGGGTCAGTGTAAGTGGTATGAGGTGGAAAGAAAATCTATGATGGAATGTATGTAGTGGTAGGGATAGTGAATGGAATTCTTATAGATGGCATGGTGGAAGAGGAGAGAACATGTGATGCCACATAAGAATTAGGAATGCTAGTAGGAATAGTCAAGGAAGGAATCACATTACTAACCTATTGCATTGTGGATGTGACTTGAGGAGTGGTATAGGTAGGTATGGATGCTATTGTGGAGGGAGGAGGAGTGTTAGGTCCTCCTTGGCTAACCACACTGTTTGCTGGTTGAGATGTACTAGAGGTGGAAGGAACATGTTTATGGTATATCTCAACAATTTGTTTCATAATTTCTAAACCTTCGTCACATTCAAGCAGGCGATGGATGTTCTCTATTGTAGGAATTGTAGTGTTTGAAATGTTTTCAAGGTACACATTATGTTGAAGATGTGTTAAGTCCTCATGAATGTTAATGATTTTGTCTTGTGGGATTTGATCGTTCGATGTGTCAACTTGCATGTTATTGGAAGGAAAAGAGTTGCTAAAGGTAGGGTCCATGCCTCGTGTACTAGTTGCAATACTAGGAGTGGAAGCTTTAGACAACCCAAGATCCACAACGTGTATTATTGTGGGATAACATGAGTCTTGAGCTTAGGACACCAAACACTCATGTAAAGGTTTCTAAATGCGGGTGGATGCAAATGCAATGTAAACTAAGAGCAATAAAATGCTAATAACTATAATTTTGGAAACTATAATAGCAATGCACTAACAGAAAATAGAAATGCAGAAAATGCGCCGAAAATGACATAAATTTCTATGCAAAATGTGTAGGACTAAGTCACCCAGTGTGGCGAATTAGTCCCAGTAGTGATTTCTTTTTGAGATTTTTCAGAAATTTTAAATGAAATTTTATGTTTTTCAAATGTTCAGATGCAGCTACAATTTGAAAATGTAGATTTTTTGGAAATTTTAATGAAATGCAATGCAAATATGCAAGCTCTATGAGCTTTTCACTAATGCAATTTTTAAAACCCTAGGATGCAAACAATGCAAAATCTAATGCAATGTGGATGCCAGTTATTCCTATGATGTAAATGCACTTAAAATCAGAAGATGTTCAAAATTCGGGTTCACCAAAATGAAATGCAATTTTTTTGTAAGGGGCTTCTCTCTTACACTTCTAGGGTTTTTCACCTAAAAGGAGAAAGGTATCCCACAAAAACTTAGAGGTTCACTAAAGACTAATACTAGTATGATTGAAATATGTCTTGCAATGACCTAAATGCAAAGAACTGATAAAAGATAATGAATATTAATGCAAAACCTAAGAAATGCAAGTTGTTTGAAAACACAGTGATACATATGCAAAATGACCTAAGAATGCAAGTAAACAATAATAGAAATAAACAAGATTGGAGAGGTGCACCTGGAAACTGAAATGTGGTGTAGAGAGGCTCTGGAATCCTGCAGATTTTGTTGTTGAAGCCAACTGGGACACTTATGCCAAGCTGGGCGACTTAGTCCTATTTCAGGGAGATTCTATCAGAATAGGTTTCAGCCAAATGGGTACTCAAAAATGTAAAAACCACTTTTCAAGCCTGACAGTGGGACTAATTTTCCACTAATGGTGACTTATTCCACCTAGGAATCTCAGGAAATTCGGGGTAGGAATCTATAGCTTTTTGTCTGCACTTCCCTTCCCGATAGGTGTCTAGTTTAGATTCTACAAAAAATGGGTTGAAAGAGGTCTCCAAGCTTCAATTAGGGATTTTTCGACTTGAATGACTTTAATGAGTTGACAACACCTTTTTAGCAGTTTCCTCTTTGACAAATTTTCATACAAGACCTACAAACACACATGTAAAGAGGGGGGAAAGGGTTAATGGTTAGAGAATAGGGGTTTTCCTTGGTCAAACCCCAATTCGGTAATCAAACCCTAGAAAATGAAATGAAATAAAGAGAGAATGATGAATGAACAACATGAAATTTCAAAACTCACTAAACCCTTGATGTAGAAATCTAAAGATATGCAAGAAGAAGCTCCAATGGATGCTTGATGATGCTTTGAATTCTTGAGTGAATGCTTGATAATTGCTTGAATGATTAAGTAAATGAATGGATTGCTTGAATAATGAATGGGGGTGAAAATGAGAGAAAAACCCTTTATTTATACTTGATTTTCCAATATTTCTCGAACATAACACATCACAAGCCGAGCTCAAGGTCAAGAGAATAAAATCTCGCCAGAAAATTAAAATTATTTTTATTTATGTGCCCAATGAGACTAAGTTGCCCCAAGTGAGCGAATTGGTCCTACCAGGGAAATTTTACTAGGTGTCAGGAATTAAAGTGCATTTAATATTGTTTAATGGGAATATTCTCAAAAATATACTTAAGTAGGGCCAGAAAGTGTATTAAGGGATCATTTTAAACATAAAAAAGGGTCAAATTAGTGATGACAAGTCTAGAAAAGCGTGGGAGTTTGTTACAACTCTTTACAACACTTTGAAATAAGACTTGTTAAGTGATAAAAGGGTGTTATTTAAGTGAATTATAATGAAAGGGTCCTAGAAAAGAGTGAAAGTGGGTTACAACACTTCACAACACTTTTACAAGACATCCTATAATTCTTAATGATTCTCAAGGGTCCAAGACCTAATGTGAATATGTTGACCACATTACAACATTAAATCTAGGCAAAATCAAACCAAAGTCCATGAGAGAGACTCAAGTGAGCATAAAAATGTACAACTATACATTTTTTGGCGACACACTTTACTTAATAAACTCCCTAATGAAATGGAATGGAAGGCTTCAAGTTTTAACCTTATGAAGATCCTCATCCATAATTTACATTGAAATCCATCAAAGCTAGGATATTTTCCATTATTCATGGTGAAGACATCATGAAGATCCTCTTTGGTGAGCAACTAAGTACAAAGAATTTCTAAAGAGTTGGAAATCTAACAAAGAACCACACTCAAAAATTGTTGCAAATAATGATATCATTTAGGAGTGTCCTCTTAAGCTATAAATATTTTATCATAGTGCTAGATAAAGACATAAATTATTTCTAGAATTTAACTAAACATTTTTTTGCGTTTAAAAATTTTAATGGCATGAGAACTATGGAAAGCATGCAAGGCCTATAAAAAGTTCTTAGAAACTTTTTCATTAATCTTAAGCCACCAAAGATAGGATTTTATTATAGAGAGTCTAGTATTAAGCTTGTCTACAACTTAATTTTGGTGGTGAATCTTGGCTAACACAATTCTATGGTAGGAGAAAAATATTGAGCCTCTAAAGTGATCATGGCTTGATAGAGGTCTAAGGTGGGGGCCTCTTGATTGGCGATAAAAGTGGATCAATTAACACCCATAAATACTATAGAAGAAAGAGTTACATTTGATGGCACCATTCCAACAATCAATCTAGCTTGTTTTATGTATGGTATGAATCTATAAGTTCCAAGCATGTCAAATATAGACCAACATGGCCTAATGTGTCAACAACAATGTGTTTAGTAAGAATTAGGTCTTCTTATTCTTGGATTTAGCAAATTTCTATTCAATACAAAATTTTATAAGAAAGTGGTCTAAAAGGATGACATCTAGAAAAGGCTCCACTAGCAAGGAATAATGATTGGGTAAGTGCAAGAAGTTGGGTCCACTTTTTGGGCAAAAAGTGGAAGTGTTTTTTTCTTGAAAAAACAAAGTTTCTTATAGTTGGACTAAAAATTTGAAGCAATTACATATATAATATTTAAAAATTACATTAATATGAAATGTAGTATTTTGATTCTAGTTTTCCAATATGTTATTTTTTCTAATACTCAAGTGATACAAATATATTTTTTGGCTTGTATAAAAACTGTTTTTTAAAAGTCACATTTTTAGGACCATAACATGTACATGTACAAACACCATAATTTGACCTAAATAAATGTGTTTTTCTAATTCTTTTTTGAGAAATATGTGTATTATACTAAAGATTGATGAGGATACTTTTTTCTAATTTTTTTCTAAATGTTTTTTAATTATTTTTTTATCGTTCATAATTGTTGTTTTTGAAAACCCCTCATGTATGGTTGTAATGTCCCCTTCTAGCTAGACATTGATTCATCAGCATGATTAGCCTATCAGTGGCCCTTGTAGGCTAATAGGGCATGTTTAGAGGGTCTTCTTGGTAGTTACCTTGTTGGCAGTTGGATTCTTTTGTGATTCAGTTTACATATGGAGGTGTCCTAATGATTTCTTGATATGTTTCTATTTTTAGAAACCTCATGTTATAAGGTGATGTTATATTTGCACTTTATGTTATGAATAATTATTTTATTATAAAGTGAAAATGTAAATTATAAAAAGATATTATAATATTCCTTCTAGAAGTTGACTTGGGAAAGTTCTAGAAGGAGGCCGATCATTGGCGAAAAACAATAAATAGACAAGAGGAGCTCATTTCCAATCATCCAGCATTTGACATCTTCTTGTTTATGAGCATTGTGGAGCTAAGGTAACTGCAGTCTAGTGTCTTTGGGAATGATAACTCCCATTGATAGCATAACTGGGGAAGTGAAATATCTTCTAAAGGGTTGCAACCATTGGAGAGGTTACTTTAGACTTCTCAATTGAGAAAAATTTGTGGCCAAAGGCCAATTTTGGTTTGGAGCAATATTGAAGATCATTTTTGGTGATTAGATTCTTCTCATTTTGATGCATTGGAGGAAGAACTCTATTGGAGGAGATTCTAATTTTAATTATCAGAAATTAAAGTCTAAATTTGCATACTTGGAAGCCACAATTTTGCAAGAGGAAGCTCTACTAGGGTTTTATTTTGACAAGTAAAGGTGGCGCTTGACTCTAGAGAGAAGGGCGACTATATTGGAGGCAATTTAGAGTGCCAAGAAGCTGGAAATTATTTTATATTTTTCATTTCATCAGCAATAGGGGTGACTAGTCAAGAGGTTCGATTTGGCTTGAGGAAGGCACATTTTGCTTGGGATTTGATTTCTACATCAACTCTCATCCAAGGCATCATCTTTCTACCAGGTTCTTCTTTTAATCATTCAAGATATCATTACATATTAGAAGTTATAGGTTGCAATTGTCGGTGATCATTTTATATCAACAATTACCATAATTCATATCATTGTAACTTTTCCAAGAATATTGGCTATTTTGAGCAAGCATTGTATTGAACAATTATTTGCTATTAAGGAAAAATAAGTAGTTTCCCAACTGTAGTTGTCATTGTGCATTTAACATCATTGTAATCAGCCTGATAGTATGCATGCCAAGTGTTTGAAAAAATGTCTCTTGGCTGTAGATGCATTTTATTCATTTAGCTTCTCATTTGTATGCAATTAAAAATACAAAATGGCATTGTACTACATCTAGTATCCTGATTAGTGGTTGTAGAAGTTAATTCAAGCTTCCAAAGTCCTTTTAGCATTCATTCTTGCATCACACAACAAACTGAAACTTCATACCAACAACATAGAACATTGCATACAAACTATTTGACGAAATTACAAGGCTACAAATTGAAGCAAATTGAGGTCAGTTTGAGCAAGGCTCATTATAGTTGTATCAAAGCTTTGATCTTGCCTTCCTAGAGGGTTAAAGCTTCACATGAGAGGTCATAGATACTACACCCGCAGAAGAGTAGAACAAGAAGGGAATTGGCAAGAAGAAAATCCACTTGCAGAAGTACCTTTAGCTGAAATGGGTGACAAGGCAGATGAGGGTCCACACAGAAATGAAAGAATAGAAAATGATAGAGATGATGACAGAGAAGTGAGAGATACCTTGAGATATTTATGGGTTGGTCAGCAGTAGGTAGTTGGGGTATTACAGCAGCTCATAAACACTCTATAGCAGTTGAATTTACCTAGGAGATAGCCTCAGGATTAGGATGATAATAGGAGTGTAGCTGGGTCATGGAGAGTGCAGAGGGCACCTTCCCGTACTGCAGATAGGCCTTCTCAGGCCACATTCCTGAGAGATGAACAAGTTGAGGAGACTGTTGAAGAAGAAGAGGAACCAAGATATGTTGATGTGGTTATGGCTACAAATGATGAGTGGGAGGCATTGGCACCATAAGTGCGCAAACACATGAACTTTGATCGATTTGTAAATCAAAGGGTTGACTACTACAGTTCTCGGCAGGAGAGAAGACCTCAGAACAAAAATAGGGAACTCAAGCAAGCTACTAATAAGCTTACATTACCCATGTTTGATGGTAGTGGCAAGGTTATGGCACAATCATGGATTCATAAGTTGGATACTTTCTTGGCTCTTCGACCCATGATAGAAGAGGATGCTATCAAATATGCCACTTTTCACTTGGAGGGTGCAACACATGAATGTTGGTATCATGGTTTAGTTACATTCCAGCATAGTCAGATTACATCTTATCAGGAGTTTGTGGATAGGTTGGTGGAACATTTTGACAGGAAGGATCCAGAATCATACTTCAGAGATTTGGCCCAGCTTAAGCAAGTTGGAAGTTTAGAGAGCTACATTGGAGACTTCCAGAAGCTATCAGTGATGATTCTTAACATCTCAGAGAGGCGGTTTGTGGTCCTATTCATAAAAGGTTTAATGGAGCCTATGAGAGGATGGACAAAAGCTTTCGATCCGCCCACACTTCAGGAAGCAATGAAGAAGACTAGGAGCATGGAACTTGCAACCCCACAAAGAAATTACTCATCAAAGGGATCTTCTTCATATCATGGCAACAAATCATTCTCTAAGAAGAAGAACAAACCAAATTTTAAGGGAAAATCGGTACCACCTCTAGATTGGGATACATTCAATGATTTGCACAAAAAGAAGTTGTGCTTCTATTGTAAAGGGCCCTATGATGCAAACCATGATTTTCCCTTAAGGCCTAAGGGAAAAGCTAATAGAGTAATGTGGGCATATTATGAGGATTCTGAGTCAGAGAAATCAGATCAACAATCTGATTCTGAGGATTCAGGTACTGAGCATGAGGATGAAAAGAATGAAAGTGAAGGAGAGCATGAAGGGGAAGCAAGCAACATGATGCACACATCACCAGCATCCAACAAGAGGGATCATTTAGGATGCATGGAGTTCTAGCAGGGAAAAATATCATCACTCTTCTTGACACAGGAGCAACAGATAACTTCATTGATGCCCGATTGGTTGAAAGGTGTGGAATCAGGACAGAGGAGTTTGAGGGAATAAGGGTTAAGGTTGCAGATGGTTACACCCTCAAGTGTGAAAGAAGGATTTCATATTTTCCTATGCGCTTCAACAACTATGAGTTCAAGATTGATTTCTATGTGGTAAATATGGGTGATATAGATATGGTCCTAGGCATGAGATGGTTGCAGGATATTGGGAAATTCACCCTTGATCTTAGAGAAATGGATATGACTTTCCAGGTCGATGGAAGAACTCATGTTCTTAAGGCAATTCAAGATTCCAGTTTCAAGATGATCTCCTTCAGGAGGATGGAGAGGCTCATGAGACATTATATGATTGAGTGGGTAGTAGAATGTGTGTTGATGCCTACACAAGGTGAGCAGCAAAAGCCAGAGTACCATCCAGACATTCAGGAGTTAAGGATTAAGCACACGAAGGTATTCAGTGAAATTCCTCTTAGTAGACCTCCAGATAGAGGGATTGATCATATCATTGAATTGGAGGAGGGTACCAAGCTCGTGATAGTCACTCCTTATAGACACCCTAAGCGACTCAAGGATGAAATTGAGAAAACAATTAAGGAGTTGTTGGCCATGGGACACATTAGACCAAGTAAGTCACTTTTTGTATCATCAGTAGTTTTGGTTAAGAAAAAGGATGGTACATTGCGGATGTGTATTGATTACAGGCTCCTAAACAAAAGAACAATTAAGAATAGATACCCCATCCCTAGAATTGATGAGTTAATAGATGAATTAAATGGTGCCCACTATTTCTCCAAAATTTACTTGAGGTCAGGGTATCATCAGATTCGTGTCAGGGAGCAAGACATTAAGAAGACCGCATTCAGGTGTCATTGTGGGAATTTTGAGTTTGCGGTTATGCCATTTGGGCTAACCAACACTCCTGCAACATTTCAATCCACAATGAACAAGGTCTTCCATTCGCAATTGAGGAGGTATGTGTTGGTATTCTTTGATGATATCTTGGTGTACAACAAAACATGGGAGGATCACATTGCACATCTAGATACAGTTATGGGTATTCTTGGAGAGGATTCCTTGTATGCCAAGGAGTCCAAGTGTGACATGGGAATGACAGAGTTATTATACCTCGGCCTCATCATTAGTGCAGAAGGGGTACGCATGGATCCTTAGAAGATCAAGGCTATTGTTGAATGGCCTACACTAGATAATCTCACTTAGCTTAGAGGTTTTTATGTGGTTTCTACCGCAAGTTTGTAAATGGTTATTCATGACATGCAGCTCCACTCACAAACTTGACTAAGAAAGGGGCATTTTTTTGGACTTTGGAGGCACAATATTGCTTCAAGATGTTCAAATTGATTGTGACTACTTGCCCAGTGCTTGCTTTGCCAGATTTTTCTAAACCCTTTGAGCTACAGTGTGATGCTTCAGGTGAGGGGATTGGTGCAGTCCTTATGCAGGAAAAACATCTAATTGCTTTTCAGAGTTGGAAGCTTCGGGGTCCAGAGAGGGGTTATAGCATATATGATAAGGAGATGTTGGTCATTATGCATGCATTGGCCAAATTCAGACAGTATTTGGTGGGCAACACATTTGTAGTGAAGACAGACCACAACAGCTTGAGACACTTTCTTGGGCAACGAGACCTTAATGATCGTCAGCAAAAATGGGTGAGCAAGCTACAATCATATGACTTTGACATTTCCTTCATCAAAGGAACACAGAATGTAGTTGTTGATGCTTTATCTCGTCACCCACACTTGAGCTCCATGGTTGGGATTACGGAGGACTGGAGGCACCTGATAGCGGTAGAGTATGCTAAGGAAAATTGGGCTACAAGGAATGTTGAGGGATCAGTGCAAGATGATAGATACAAAGTTGTAAATGATCTTATCATTTACAAGGGGAGGATTTATTTGGTTCCAGGTTTGAAGATAAAGAACACAAATTTGAGGGCTTTCCATGATGCACCATGGCAGGACATCTTGAATACTTCAAGACATATAAATAGATATGGGAGAGATTCACTTGGAAGGGCCTTAAATCAAATGTTCTACAGTATGTCAGAGAATGTCTTGTTTGTCAACAGAATAAATAAGAGCACACACACCCTGCAGGCTTACTTCAGCCACTTCTGATTCCTGATAGGAAGTGGGAGTGTTTGTCGATGGACTTCATCACTGTTTTGCCAAAAGCCCAAGGACGGGATTGTATATATGTGGTTGTGGATCGTTTGACTAAGTATGCTCACTTCTTTCTGATCACATCTACATATTCAGCTACATAGGTAGCAGAGTTGTTCTTCCATGAGGTATTCAGATTGCATGGATTGCCTCAGAGCATTGTTAGTGACAGAGATAGTCAGTTCAAGAGTCATTTTTGGCAGGAGCTATTCAGGCTATGTGAGACAGAGCTCACTCCAAGTACTAGTTACCACCCACAGACCGACGGAAAGACGGAGATAGTGAACAAATGGGTGGAAGGGTACCTCAGGAATTACATCATAGGACAGCAGAAGGGGTGGGTCAAGTGGTTATATCTTTGTGAGTATTGTTACAACACCACTTATCATCTCTCTATCCAGATGACACCATTCATGGATTTGTATGGGTATGATGCACCAAGCTTTCTGGATCTTTTGTTGAGTGGCAGTCGTGTGCCTAGTGCTGGTGATCTATTACAAGAAAACTAGGATATTATGAGGGATCTACGGGAGAATATACAGAAAGCACAGAACCAACAAAAATAGTATGCAAATCAAAAGAGGGTTGAGCGCTCTTTTGAGGTTGGTGATATGGTGTATTTGATGTTGCGGCCTTATAGACAGTCCTCTCTTAAGAGGAGTGGTGTAGAGAAACTTAAGCCACGATTCTATGGACCATTAAGGATCATCAGGAGAGTGGGAGAGGTGGCTTATGAGTTGGAGTTTCCTACAGAGAGTAGAGTACATAATGTATTTCATGTGTCACGCCTCAAGAAGGCGTTAGGACATCATGTGGTTCCTTCCACGACTTTTCCACCACTGGATGATGAGGGGACATTGATTTTGGTATCTGAGGCTATATTGGATGTTCGTGAGAGGACTTTGCGGAGGTGATTCATCAGGGAGTACTTGATCAAATGGAGGGACTTTCCAGTTGAGGATGCAACATGGGAGAGTGAGAAGATCTTATAGCATCCAGAGTTGAGATTGCTTGGGGACAAGCAATTTCAGGAGGGGTGGACTGTAATGTCCCCTTCTAGCTAGACATTGATTCATCAGCATGATTAGCCTATCAGTGGCCCTCGTAGGCTAATAGGGCATGTTTAGAGGGTCTTCTTGGAAGTTACCTTGTTGGAAATTGGCTTCTTTTGTGATTCAGTTTACATATGGAGGTGTTCTAATGATTTCTTGATATGTTTCTATTTTTAGAAACCTCATGTTATAAGGTGATGTTATGTTTGCACTTTATGTTATGAATAATTATTTTATTATAAAGTGAAAATGTAAATTATAAAATAATATTATAATATTCCTTCTAGAAGTTGACTTGGGAAAGTTCTAGAAGGAGGCTGACCATTGGGGAAAAAGAATAAATAGAAAAGAGGAGCTCATTGACAATCATCCAGCATTTGAAATCTTCTTGTTTATGAGCATTGTGGAGCAAAGGTTTCTGCAGTCTAGTGTCTTTGGGAAAGATAACTTCCTGATGGAACTTCAAAATTTTTGCTCCTTATGTTTCACTCATGCCCTACCTTCTGTCACTGGTCTTTCATGGTGTTGGGAAAATCCTATGGTTGGGGTTTCAACTTTCTTTTCATGCAAAACCCTTATGTTTACTTTATGCCTGGGATGGGATCTATATTGTTGTTACTTTTGGAATGCTTTTAAAACAACTTATGCCCCATCGTCTCGTCTAGGCTTTGGTCCCTTTGGTTTTAATTTGTGTTTCCTCCAAGGGTTTTATTTTCCTAAGTCTTGGATGACCCTATGCTTCATCGTTTAAAAACAACTTATGTCGTTGTTGTCTCATCTGCCTAGTAATGTCCCCTTGTCCTTCTAATATATGTTTTATTTTGTAGAGTGATCAACTTTGCGCTACCGTTGATCAATTGCCTTCAGATATCGATGGTTGCCTGCCATGTGTGATCGGGAATTGCAGGAGATTTATTGATAGCGATGTCGCAGGCGGGTGCCACGTGTCCTTTCTGGGGGATGAAGTTTGCATGACCATTGATCAAATGCAACACAATCATAGCCCTTGCCTGCTATTTCGTAATCAGAAGGTGCTCACTATTTAATTATCACGAAGTAGCGATATTTTGCCATGTGTACGAGGTGGGGCCCGAGGAAGTTTTTGTGCACTGGTGATATATTTTAAATGTTTCATTGCTTCCATAGCAAAACATTTAAAATGGTATATTCAACAAGGCGGGGGGAATTCATTAAATGAGCAAAAACGAAGAAATTAGGGCAACAAACCGGTCAAAGAAGGTCCACGATGGAGATTAGAAGTTGAGTCCAGTCGCATCCTAGCCATTCCCTGCCATCCCGCGATGACCCAACCACGCTGCTTTGGTTGATCGCGATATCACAGGCGGGCTCCACATGTCAAATCTGGAGAGGCTGAAGGGGGTAAAGTTTGAGTGACCATTGATCAACTATCATTTGATCAATGGTCGCCCGCCATCGCGTGATCGGAAGTTGCCAGGTTTTTACTGATCGTGATATCGCGGGCGACTGCCACATGTCTCATCCGATGAGGCCGAAGGAATAAAAAGGTGGGTTACTAAAGTTCTCTTAAGGTGCACGTGCTTTGAATCAACGGAGATGTTATGATCTCAGCAGAAAAGTTGCTCGATGGTTAATGGTAAGGCCAACGGCTGTTTTGAAGGAACAGGATCACCGATGATTAAGATCTATAGTTGCCCGCCATCGCGTGATCCGAAGTTGCAGGATCTTTACTGATTACGATATCGTGGGCAACCACCATGTGGACTTCCTTCGCAGCATATGGTGTGATGGGCCCCTTGTTTGCCACGTTGGTGATTGTGCCAGCTTGTTTTGAAGGTGGTCATTCGATGATTTGATTCAACTGAAGGATCGATGGCTAGAATTTAAAGTCTAAGTCAAAGTATGGTTGGAGCCGTTCGTGCAACACACGGGTGATTTTTAATGGCGGGAAGGACACTTACTGGCACGATTCAATCAATAAGTCAGATGTTGCGGTTGCAGCGGTTTCCATTTCTTCTTTAATGGCAGTCTCGGCGTAGATTTTTGGTGGTCTTTATTGCTGCATCAACTTTTCCAGGTGTGCCAATTGGCTGGTGACATGTGTACTCTCTGGCCCAATGCTTGTTTTCTCCTTCATTCTCTATAAGAAGGATTTCAAGGCCAGAAGTAAGGGAGAGCAAGTTAGACAAATTTGGTCAAATCTAGGTGAAGTTGCAGAGTAACTTGTAAAGACTAATGGTTTCAGGAAGGTTGCAACTTAGGTTTTGAGTCATTCTATTGTAGGTTTTGAGTTCATGGGGATTTAAGGTTGTATAACAGTACTAGCATTTGAGTTGAAAAGATAAATTCAAGCTTATGTCTCTCCATTGTACTTGCATATCTAAACCTTGAAGGGTTATTTTATCCATCTCACTATTGTGGTGTGTATGATCCTTATTTTAGCTTTAATTCAAAGAATTAATTAAAATGTTTGAATGGGATTATAGGCAGATATGTGTTGTATAAGGATTTGATAAGTAGTACTGAGTTAGAATACATATTGATGAGATTACAAGGTAATGTTGTCAAAGATCTCATATGTTATGTGTTAAATTTGTCATATACCTAGAGATGCTTATGAATTTGACTCCTACCCAATAGATATATGGCACTGGTCTAAGGTTGTAACTACCCATATGATTCAGTATTTGCTTGTCTTTTCCTAGAGCTTGCTACAAATTACAAATCAATGATTATCTTACATTATGGTTGTGTTGTAGTTATCTCATGCCCCAGGTAGTTGATATTACTGATAAACAGCCAATTTATTTTAGTATTATCCTATTTTTTTGAGCTATTAAGTGAGATCATCTGTTATTGTTAATGTTGTTTATAATAATAGTGCAGAGGTTGTAAACACATTAAGGGATCACCCTCCCGGGTCTTGCAGAGCCCAAAGTGCAGGAGGTTTCTTAAAGTCCTTGTCAGTTGGTCCAAGTCCTTCGAGCTACCCTTGATTGGGATTGGCAGTTCCATAGGTAGATTAGAAGACAAACCTGGTTACAGTGTAAAAAAGAAACCAACACTCCCATTGATAGCATAACTGAGGAAGTGAAATATCTTCTAAGGGTTGCAGCCATTAGAGATGTTACTTCAAACTTCTCAATTGAGAAAAATTTGTGGCCAAAGACCAATTTTGGTTTGGAGCAATATTGAACATCATTTTTGGTGATTAGATTCTTCTCATTTTGATGCATTGGAGGACAAACTGTATTGGAGGAGATTCTGATTTTAATTATCATAAATTATAGTCTAAATCTGCATACTTGGAAGCCACAATTTTGCAAGAGGAAGCTCTACTAGGGTTCAATTTTGACAAGTAAATGTGGCGCTTGACTCTAGAGAGAAGAGTGACTATATTGGAGGCAATTTGGAGTGCCAAGAAGCTGGGAATTATTTTATATTTTCCATTTCATCAGCAACAGGGGTGACTGGTCAAGAGGTTCGATTTGGCTTGAGGAAGGCACATTTTTCTTGGGATTTGATTTCTACATTAGCTCTCATCCAAGGCGTCATCTTTCTACCAAGTTCTTCTATTAATCATTCAAGATATCATTACATATTAGAAGTTATAGGTTGCAGCTGTAGGTGATCATTTTATATCAGCAATTACCATAATTCATATCATTGTAGCTTTGCCAAGAGTCTTGGCTATTTTGAGCAAGCATTGTATTGAACAATTATTTGCTATTAAGGAGAAATAAGTAGTTGCTCAACTGTAGTTGTCATTGTGCATTTAACATCATTGTAATCAACTTGATAGTATGCATGCCAAGTGTTTGACAAAATGTCTCTTGACTGTATATGCATTTTATTCATTTAGCTTCTCATTTGTATGCAATTAAAAATACAAAAGGGCATTGTATTACATCTAGTATCTTGATTAGTGGTTGTAGAAGTTAATTCAAGCTTCCAAAGTCATTCTAGCATTCATTCTTGCATCACACAACAAATTGAAACTTCATACCAGCAACATAGAACATTGCATACAAACTGTTTGACGAAATTACAAGGCTGCAAATTGAAGCAAATTGAGGTCAATTTGAGCAAGGCTCATTACAATGGCCAACATAAATTTTTGAGCTAAATTAATTATAAAATGATTGTTTCCATTGTGTAAAGAATTATGTATAGATTGATGTCATATAATTTTTAAAAAAAAAAAAATTAAAAGTTATTAGAAAATACTAAAACTTGACATTTTAATTTTATGGGCCAATTTCCTCATAAATTAATTAATAATTAGAAAAAAATCCAAATCATAAAAAAATTATATATTTGAAAACTACACATCATCGTCTATAATAGGTTTTAATTTCATAAAAAAATTATGAAAGAAAAGTCAACCATATCGGTAAAGTTAGTCTTTTCTTTTGTTGCTAACCTGGACTTATAGTTGCAGGTCCAAGGATAAGGGTCGGGCTACCATGCCTTTACTAAGCCTAAAACCAAATCAAGAATGTGGGTACGGATTTTAAAATTTTAAGAATGGGTAACCATTTTAAATCGAGTACTTGTTTCAAAAATAAAATGAGTAACCCATTTTGGATGAGGTCACAGAGCCTTTTGAAAATAATAAATACTTTTTTGGAATGGGTACCCATTTTGAAGCAATTAAACGTATTCATAATGTGTAACCATTTTGAACATGTACTCACTTAGGCTCGAGTTCCCATTCCTATTGGGATTTTTTGTCGACACTTCCCCTAGAAGTGGACCCAACTTCTTGCTTCTACCCAATTGATAAAGGTGAAAAAAATACTAAGTTCACAAAATGGCTCTAGCAAGCTATTTGTAAATTCTATTATATTTTACCTTGAGATTACTCGATGTGTATCACATAATATTATTATGGTGACAACCAAGATTAGAATCAAAGAGATCCATTTTATTGTGCATGTATTGCCAAACCTCTTTTTCCTTAGTTTTCCACCTAATAGGCAAGAAAATGGAGCGAATGAAGCACTAAATAAAATTATAGGAAAGTGCTACTCTGACCAAGATGTGATGCAAATAAAACCAACTAGGACATCAAAATTTGTGTAGCACTATGGGCATACTACACTACATAAAAACGAGTCACCAAACACACTCCATTTGAGCTCTTAAATGGAATGGAAGCTAGCATACCAATAAACTTTATGGTCTACAATCTTCAGACAGCCCTGGCCTTAAGACTCATTGACGATGAATCCATCAAACACCGCCTAGAAGAAATAGATAAATTAGATGAGACAAGACAACTGGTGGCACACCACCTATGGACAGAAAGAAGCCCAAAAACATGGCACGATCAAAATATTAGGTCTAAACAATTTAAAATCAATGATATAGTATTACTCTATTATAGTAAATTCAAAAATCAAGGAAAACTCAAGGTCGGATGGGTGGGCCCTTATCCAATCCATCAAATCCTTGATTTCAAAGCAATACAACTAAAAACATTAGATGACAACATATTACAATGTTTTGTCAACGAAGCTTGACTAAAACACTATCATATTCCAATAGAGTAGTGTTGACTTGAGGACAAGTCAACATTTTGAAAGGGGGGATGATGTAAGTCGAAAAGTTGAACGGTAAAGACACCACCGAGCATATAATACCGCATCTTTCTGCAAAGCACTTATGGAGCCTAAGATTGTAAAGATACCATCTAGATTAGGGGGAATAGAAGGGTCACGTCCCATTCCTTAGATATATGTATAGGAAAATATATGAATGATAATAGAGGTAAGGGAATATAAGGAAGAGAAACCAAAGGAGTATAGGTGAGAACTGTATATGATATTGTATATGTATAAAGCTATATGTAATAAAGGAAAGAGATAGGAAAAGTATATGGGAGGATATATTAATGTACCCCTTTTGATACAATTAATAAAATGGTTATCAAAATTCTATCTACATTTTGTTACCTATAATTCTATAATTGGATAACTAACTAGTTAATCATGTGTCTAAATCAAGTGGTGTTTATCTTCATATAACTGAGTCTGGGGCATAAACTACAACACTCAGAAAGTACTTGGGGCTCAGAACTTCAGTTTGTGTTTCCCATATTTCTTGTTAACAAACATAGAAACATTGATTAAATCACACGTAAGAAATGGTTCCATAATAAACATAACTATGTCCAAATTTATTATAGCTTTGTACAAATTTGAGGTGGATTGATTATATACCTTGAACAATATGGGCTGAAACAAGTAATTCATCAAACAAAATTAACTTCTATCTATTTCTTACAATAGCATTTCACCAAATGTAGAGAAATAACAAAAGTTGTAAAGTGATTGAAGAATAACATCCATTACTAATCAAATGGTTTTAGCAAAGGAAAAAATAAGCCAGTTATAATCAATAATAAATATGGTGAAATATTAGGTTTAAGAATAAAACTTCTATGTATCATCGTCAATTGATGTACTTTACATAGTCTCCTTTTCCTTCCACTCTTTTCTTCCCCATCTCCCTCTCTTGTACATTTTTATATTAAATAACAAAGAGAATAAAATCAATGATATATAGGGCCGAAATTTAGGGGCCTTACTGTAGGAAAGCTATTGGAAATCAAATTGAAAGAGTGCTTACTTTTCATATTATGCAAGCATCTTCATGCTAAAAGATGAGTTTCTAAAGGATCATTCTTGTTGAATTTGGAACTATCTCACTCGTTAGTATGGTGATTTTTCAAGCGATAACTATGATTCATAAGTTTACATGGATGGCTAATGCTTCAGCTAATTTGACTCTACTAGGCCTTGTAGGGATTGACATGGGCAAATTACCTGTACACAATTTTTAGAAGATGCACTAGATCTTTCCACAAGGGAGATAAATAGTGATATTAGAGATAAGATCTATAAAGCTTACCTACAATTCAAATGGTTCAATCCTTAGAAATATTTCTCCTTGAAATTTCAGCACTACTATGATACATATATTCACTTTGAGGATGAGAACATCCAACCTACAAGTTATACTAAGCTCCAATTGCCATGCTGTTTTGTAGGTCCCTTTGGCATAGTTCAAATTTGGTTCACATCCTCTCTACATTGAGATCAACCGCTATATTCCTTAGGTGCACAATATTTGTCACATTTTTTTGAAGCCTAAAGCTACAATTATTTTATTTTTAGATGCTCTCCTTACCATGAGATTAGAGGATGATTATTTTACCTATTCAAAGGCTCATATAACCCCTTGTAGATAATCAAAGATGCTTAGCACTTTTCAAACAAAGACTTCATTAGAATTGAGTAGGAAGTAACTTCATGGCAATCTTGTAGATAAGATAAGACTTGTGAGGCATTAAAGGATATGATTTGTTTTAATATACTTTCTCTTTACTATTTTTTTACCTTCGAAATTTGCCTCACTTGCACTTGCACTCTCTATTCCTTATTCTACATTGTACTTTTTTGGAGTCATGGACCGATTTTGACCTTTTGATGAATATTAATATTATTATATTATCTTTTCTTAATCCAATTGGTTCAACCTCCAATGATTGTAATGGAGGCTTAACCGTTCCCTCTTTCCTTAATGACAAATTGTTTAAAAAAATTTATTTGGATTTTCAATACTCCGGGTTTTTTAAACTCTTTAGAGTTCTTTCTATTAATCCACTCTTTCTGCCATAATCGAGACAAAAATGTTTCTTCCTTATCAATTTTCTACCAGACACACGTTGAGCCACATTTTCATCACTTAACATAGAAATAATCCCAATGGAAATCAAATCATAACTCAGAAACTATAATCTAATAAATAGAAAGAGAATTAAATCTTAATACAAAGAAATAAAGAATATTATATTCAAAATGTTGTCATTATCCTACTGCAATGAACACTTTTTGATGTTTATACAATTTATTGTTTCTTTGTATTACATTGGTGTAAGCCATTCAGTGATTCCCCTCTGGTGAATAGGGGATAATTGAGTAGTCTGCAACAGTTATTAATTGTTTCAACAAAATGTTGTTGGTTACAATGAATGCAGTGTATTTCCAACTGTCTTACAATAGTTATATCTTGATTATTTGATTTCTTGATGTCAATTATAATATATGGCATTTCAGTGCTATATGTGGTTTTTTTCATTTGTAGTTGTTCCTAGTTGCATGCTTTGCTAGTGGCAGTTTCCTGACTGCATTTTTTGGATAGGCAATTCCATAACTCCAATTAGAGATGGCTTTTATGTAGAGGATGGGATCTTGGCAGTTACTTTATGCAAACGGATTCCCCCCACTCATGATGTATGATATGTTACAGTACCTTTCAAATACAGACCTTTTCTTCAAGGAAAGGGACAGGGAATTCATGGCACATTTGCTTCAGCCTACAGGGAACTTGGTCACTGGGTATCTTCAGCAATGCATGTTTTGTTAGATGGAGAGTTAGGATATATACAACTATGCTGTGCACATCTTATAAAATTGCTCTGTTTTTCAATGGATATTTATTGTGAGTTGTATATTTTTTCTACCTTACTGTTTTCAGTATGCTGCATTTGTTTTTATTTGAGGTGAGTTTAGCATGTTGCAGATTTGAGAAAGAGAAGTGTCTGCATCATACTTTGCGTTAATAAGTTGACCAAATTGAAGTTAACAGCTGAATTATTTTCTTATTTATGTTCAATCTTGGGCTATAACTGTATTTAGACTTTCGACGCATTATGACAAATAAATAGTTACAATATCATCTTAACAGGAATAACAAGATAAAATACTGATGTGCAGATAGCCACGGTCTAGCTGTACAGGAGCAATTGCAATAATTATTGATGCGCTACTTGTGTTGCTTTTACTCTAGTACTTTGTAGTTGAATGAGATGACATCCTGCAGGTATAATTATAACCATATATATATGATGCGATTCAGGATCAACAAAGTTTTTGTATTTATTTACTTGAAGTAGAATGAATCAGGATCACCCTGCTGTTTGTTGGGGTATGCCTGGACCCATTTCCTGTACTCCTCATTCACTTTCAATCTATCTTCTGCAGTTAAATGTTGAGACCACTCAGGTTGGAATTCTGGAATCATGGTAAAATAGGATGCATACTCTTGCATCTTCTTTGCGCGCGGAATTCTCAACTCCTCAAACCTGTGACCAGATATATAAGTTCGACCATTATGAAGCTTATAAGCATGATATTAATTTAATCTATACATAACTAGATAAAATTTGTCTAGTTCCCATTTCATTTAACTTTTCAACTATTGGAGAACTTTTCCAATTCGTTTTTGCTGCAATGTGTAGTGATTGTCAATTTTTAGGCAGTAATGGTTTTGAAACTCCAATAATTTATTGAAAAACAATGGCTTTGTTTGGGGTTTTTTTTGTGCTTTGAAGTTGAAGTTATTTTCTACTATTGGGGGAAAATCCTGAAATCTTTCATGGTTGGTTCTATAAATCAAATATACTGAAGCGCAGGTCCCAAACATACAGAAAAAATTATCCTAGGTGAGCATGGTCACAACAAAAAAGTTTGGTTTGAAGATTTCAATGCAGATGTTAGATTTAGCTAATATTAATGACCTTTTAACAGCCTCGTGAATGCTTCCCTCTGAAAATGATGACCCACTTGCCAATTCAAGAAGAAGAGAGAGTTGATGCACATCTTCAAATGCAGACATTGCTCCTTGTCCAGGCCCAACAAATTGTGCATGTGCAGCTACATTCATGAACCAATGCTAATTAGTCCCTTATATCTTATACATAGTCATGAACACACACCCTATACATAATAGAATACTCAGAGTTTGGTAAGTGCTTAAGACTTAAGTACACCAAAGTATGAAAAAGAAAGGATTTTACTTAGCATGCCAAAAAATCCAAGGATTTTAAGGAAATGGATATACCATCACCAATCAATAGGACATGTCCATCTGCATCACTCCATTTATTGAGTGGCAACCTATCCATTATCTTCCTTTCTGTTATGATCTCTTCACTTGTTGCCTCAATAGCATTTCGCAGATCATCCCATAACTCAATCCCATCAAGTTGCTGTAAAGCACGATGTTTACAGCCAGGACTTCCACGGGTTGTTCGTTCTGTTGAGACCAAGTCTGCCATGCCCCCTGTTCGGTCCATCTTTCGAAGTGACCAGATGGTATAGTCTCCTGCATGATATTGAAATAATCCAATAAACTTCTTGTTGCTCTTACAAACTTGAAGTTTAACATCTTTTTATATTATATATATAACCCCAACTAGTCTGGTGATCCACACAGTGGACACCCATATAGCTATGAAACAACATATGTAGAACACATTACTATTGATTCTGTATTCCCAATTTCCCATGCGTGACTTTCCTTATTTTTTAAATTAATTTTGTTTTATTCTATGAGGACTAATAAACAATATTGCTCGGGGTCAGATACCTTTGTTACTATTGTAGTATATCATGAATTAAGAAAAAACTATAGCATTCTTAAACGGACATGAGATTTTACTAAAATAAAAATTTGTGGATTGTTCATTCCTTGGTTATTAGTTTGTGTTAGATATATGCAGATTCAATCAGTAAACCACCTTTGGTCAGAAAATGATCCATGTTGAATAGGAAATATGCCAGAAATTTGTTTTATGGTATCCGTCAGTTACAGAGTTATAATTGATGTATCTAACAATGAAGTTTCAAAACACCATATAAGTGGCCATCAGGGACAACATGGTTAGCCTTTCTCTACACCAGAGCAGTCTAAAATTTTCATGAACTAGCAGGGCACCCATATATACCTGAACTAGATGTGATGAAGGTGGTACTGGTCCTTTTGTCTCTTTGCATGATGAAATCTCCTTTTTCAAGCCCATCAAACAGCCTACACAGCAGAGGCCACATCATAGTAAGCCAATACATCTTCAGAACTATATCTAAAAATGAATATATGGAAGAGTTTTATTCACTTACTTGAGATGTGGATCATGGACTAATGCGCTCCATGTATTCATTTTCAGGTACCTGGGAGCATCCCCAACCATCTGTTTGCGAACAGCAGACCATATCCCATCTGCCCCAATCAAAAGTTTGCAGGGAACCACTTTGATCCTATGACCTTCTGTACCCTCTTTGGGGCACTTAAAATAGGCCTCAACACCACCCTGCTTTGTGTTATAAAAAATGTTTAAGACTCATGAATCAGTTGGTACTGATGACAGTGATTTCTATACCTCTAAAATATATCATTTAATCTTTTACAGATATGCATATTGAGACTATAATTAACAGAATTATGTTCAGTGGGCCATAGTCTAGTAACAAGGCAGAGCAATGCTATGGTGCCTTGTGAATTTCAGCAGAATGCATACTACTGGAGGTTGGGGCTTCTTGGCAGAATGGGAACCTCAACTTGATAGTGCTCTCAACAAAGGGTAAAAATCAGGTGAAATGCGATAAGTGTCCCTGAGTGTGTACAGAGCTTCCTAGCAGAAGGCGTCGTAAACTTGACAATGCTCTCGATACTGATGATTTATATTATTTTGATCAATAGGTGGAAAAATGTGTGATGTGGCATGTGCCTCTGCGATGGCATACCCATTCAGTCCATCTGTGTACTTTTGAACTATAGAACTCGTTCACTTCATCTCCATCCGTTGATTGCTTCAATCCTAAAGAAAAATTAGAGTACCATTAATTATTTCCTCCTCATCCGTTGTGCCCCTCATAAATATTCCCATCTGTCATTTACCCGAAGATTAATATCTTGCAATACATCATATATCTGCCAGGGAAAATCTAAATACATGAATGCAGTAATATGTGCTGGCATCACATTGTCTCAATGCATGAATATGTCGTCTCTTACTGTGATACGACAGAAGCGTGTATTATACCAGTGACTTTATTTCCCATCTCTGCAAACTCCTCACTCCTCACACTAGTTTACATTGATGTTAATTATTGATAGTGTGAAGCTATAGTGCTTTTAATATTTATAATAGTTACATAAGTGTTCGTAAAAATCATCAGTATCGATAACACAGTAAATATTATTCTTAAAGTATATGGGAATATGCTCCTTGTGAAACAGGATGGGTGTAAAAATCAGGTGAAATGCGATAAGTGTCCCTGAGTGTGTACAGAGCTTCCTAGCAGAAGGCGTCGTAAACTTGACAATGCTCTCCCCATAGACTGGGTTTTAGTGTTCACAAATTTACCAAACAAAAAAATAAATTAGCAGAATTATTGTCATTCGCCTATCGTATGGTGATAAAAGCAGAATAATGCTATGATAATCACTTGCGTTTAATCCTCACTGAGCAAATGCTCTATTTGATTTTATGTTTTCATCCAGTGAGTGCCCACTGGACTGTTGTATGTGTAATAGTGTATCCTCGCCCTTATCTGGCTGGATGCTTGCCCCACGGAACAAGACTAGGGGCACATATAGGGTGAATCTGGGTGTTCTACATACCTCGAAGAAATTGGGCTTCTGGGTAAAAGGCCATACCGAACTTGATAGTGCCCTTCGCAAAGTTTGGGTGAGTATTTACTGAGATACACAGAAGGCAAAAAGTAGAAGCCAAAATGGAAATCCCTTTGCCATAGTTTTAAAACTTGCCCAAAAAGTAAGAGAGTTTTATCATCAAATTCTCCGATAACACCAAGCGATCCACCATTGTCTGGTACGAGCACAAAGTCAATGATAGAAAATCTTGTACTTCTATTTTTCCCACCCTGATATTTGGCCTATCATCACCTGATTAGATTCCCAAAAGTCAACTATTAAAATTCTCTCAAACTGTGCAAAGAACTTTTATCATACACTTTTGGGATGTGATGATGGAATTTGTATCATTCACTTATGGGATGACACAAACTCTTACAGTTTTTTCCAGAAATCCCTTCAGAACCATTTACAAGAAATTTTATCATTATGGCAATGATGTATTGCACCATGTAAAGCAAAAGTTCAACAACAAAATCATTTCCCACAGGTGTTTCTGCATTATCATTTTCAAATATTATTTAATTTGTTATTAAAAAGGGAAGAGCCAACTAACCTTGCAAGGCTTATAGGCTAGCAGCTTGTGAGAGAAGGAAATCCTAGATCTACTAACAAAGCTGTCCAAAACTCTGTGAAGTGACTTCCATGTAATGATCAATAGCTTTTCTGGAACAAATTCTTGTACTGTGGACACTTCAATGTCTGTGAAAGTAACAAATTTGACTTTAGTGGAATAAGCCCCAGTCTGGGCTAAAGTTGTAGTGAGACCAAGCTTAATTCCTTCAAGAGCAGCAATGCCATTGAGGCCAATGCCAACAATGGAAGCTGTGTCTGCACTCATTGATGGTGGATGAGTTTCGAACACGTGACATGGAACATTTCGTTCTTGCAGGGCCAGTGCAAGAGCAAGGCCTGCCAGCCCGCCACCCACAATCCCAATACCAATTTCTTCAGCTCTCTCTGCATTGCTCTCAAGTTCATCATAGTGAAGATTGCAGGAAATTGAAGACATTTTTAACGAGAGGTTGAGAACTGCAAAAAGTAAATTTCACTTCTCGAAGACAGGAGATTAAGTGGTATCTTTTTCTGATATATGTCTGTCCGTTTGATGGCGTGCGATCCCCATTGACTTCTTAATTATTTATTGAATTAGTGGGTAGTTGTCATTGGAAAGGTACTCTAATTTTAATTGAAGGCAGATTAGTTGTGGGGTTGTTTTGTTTATTTGAAATCAAGTCAATTAATTTTTCTTTTAATTTTTATATAATATAATGTCTGAAAGCTTCATTTTTGTTTTGAGATATTTATTAGGTAATTATTAGGGCTTTAACTTATTTCTAATCTCAAAAATATTGAAATTATTTAATTGTAAAATTGTCTTTTTTACTAATAAAATTGTTCTTTTCAATATAATAAAGTACTTGCATTTGCACTTATTTATATTTCTTACCAACGAATATATTGCACTTCTTAAAATTGCATGTGATATTTAAGTGGAAAGTATTTAGCATATCAAATCTTAATTCTTACCAATGATTTTTTTTTTTTAATTTTTTTTTATTAAATATTTCTCTAAAGAAATGTACTTCACAGCAAACCCCCCGCGCACACCCCCCAGTAAGTCGAGGAATGGGCGTAGAGTAAACCATTGGCACCACTTCGAATGCCTGACCCGATGGGGACATCAAGTGGGGCCCAGCATGACAAAGGTGGCCAGCCTGAGGGAATGGACCTCTAGACCTCCCACATGAAGCTATACAGCATATAACCACTTGAGCTAGCCCACCAGACTATATTAAAAGTGCATGTAATATTTAAGTGGAAAGTATTTAGCATATCAAATCTTAAAATAAATAAAAAATTGGTTGTCAAGAATCTTAAAGGAAATGAAGGTTGGAAGGTTTTAATTAGACATTATATTTTTGCTAGAGTGTTCTATGGGTATTAGGCATAGAATTGTTTTAGTCTTCATAAGGAAAGCTTAGGAGGCCATCAAACCTTGGTTCTTATGGGATGACAATAATTTTTGTAAGGGATTATCTATCAATCAAGTGTATTTGGTTGTCTCTTGATCTTTCTTTTCAAAGTTGTTTGCTTACTAAGGTTGCATGGAGTCATACTTTGAAGTTCTATAATAAGGGTATCAAGAATCCACTTGATCTATTTTCCAGGACCACCAAGAATTAAATTATCTCTTGACTTGGGACCAAATTGAAATACAAGCTCTCTAGAGTTTCAAACTTACCAAGTTGTTCTTGGTTCAATCCCCCCTAATATGCTTCAAAAAATAGAGGTTAAATGTCTCAAACCTTGGTGGAAGGATAGGAAATGGTATAGAGGTTATATGTCTCAAAACTTGGTGGAATGATAGGAAATGGTACACATACACATCATCACACAACTACAAAGTTTGCAAGATATATGCATATATTTCTTCAAATCTTCACATGGTGTCTAAGTTGAACTATAGATGGCTTCTCTAGTCTTTGCTAGGCTCTCAACAATGTAGATTTCAATTTTTTGGTTGAATATACTTGAAGCTAAGGCCCATTTGGCCTTCAAGGTGTAATTTCTTCCAGCCGCTATTTTTTTGCAAGTATTTATGTTATATTTTTATACATGTAATATAAAGCATTTATTCATTAAAAAATTAGTTGTGTAAAGAAATAAAATATCTCTATATAAATATTTAGCTTAAATAAATATATAGAAGTATGAATAAATAAATTATTTTAGATATGCAATGAATTTCATGGATGGAAGCAATAATTTTTAAAATTAGTAGTAGAGATGAGAGAGCAAAGAGGATGGAGCATCAAAGTGAAAGTTGCCACCCCTATGAAGGGAGGTGGAAGAAAAACATATAAACTACATCAAGTTGCAAAGCATATGCAAGCCACAACTATAAAATCATATGGAAAATTGTTGGGCTACCTTAGGTGAGGGTTCTTACTACCTTTACAACACTCTAATTCATGAGAGGCACCACTAGTACTCAACATTGGGTAATTTAAGGACACATGTCATAAATTATTAAAAATTATGATGAATATTTGACTTATCTCTTTATTGTGACTTGATAAACCTCTAACTTCTCTCTCATTGGGAGACACTTATATGGATCTAGGTGAAGATCCATTAGAATTTCATGTGCCAAAAGACTATGTTAAGGAAATCTTAGAAAATCTAGGCACGTAATCTTTGGTTTTTAGATGTTTTTGGAAGCACAACCCTTTTGAAGAATTTGTGGCCTAGATTAAATCCACCTAAAGCAATTGCGCAAACCCCTCCATTGAAATCCTAGATAATAGTTTCTTATACAATTTTGATCAACAGAGTTGTAATTTTAGAATGTATTGAGGACCATGGTATTTTAGAAAAGTGGGAGTGTTCATGGCATCAAGGTCTCTCTCTTTGATCCCATGTTTATAATTATTTCAAGACTTTCAATTTGGTTATAGTTGTATAACTTACCTTTGATCATGGGGGGCCTTAGACTTATTCAAAAAATGACTTATCAAATAGGAAATTTTATGATACTAGATAAAGAATAAGAGTAATAATATAGCAGATATGTTGGGCTTTATGTTATGATCATTTTTTCTAAATCGACTATCTATAGTATTAGGAGGGTGATCCCACAATAATGTTGCCCACTTATAGAACATCATAATTTTTTTGTTCTAAAATTACATGTTTTTTTAAAAAATGCATGATTTAATCCAATAGTGGTTCCATCTAAAGAGGTTTGGTTGAAGATGGTTAGATTAATTATGCTTGTATAGAACCCTTGAGGCTTAAATCAACACACTTAAGGAGTCTTTGTTATACCTATCAAAAATTTAATCAAAAAGGAGTTTCATTTCAACTTTTGGGAGACCAAATGAAGTTATTTGGAAATGTCATTTTGTAAGTATGTAACCCATAGTGTTAACTTTCTCAAAAATTATCATATGTATTATGTTTTTCTAGTATTATAAATAAAATAATAATGAATGCAATCCCATTATACAAAAGAATGACATCTATTCAAGACATTAAGAAAAATGACAAACATTGTTAGAAAAATCTCAAAAAATGCACCACATTACATGGATGTACTTGTTTCAATGTGCAATGACCAAAACTACATACCCTTCACTTTTTTCATTACAAATTATCCTCTAATTTTTGTGTTCATTCCCATAGCAAGTTCTTAGAGTTCATTAAGCTTACAACCCTTGACCCTTTTTCCTAACCTAAGTGCCAATGGTTTTTATGTTTTTGTATGTTTAGATCTATTATATGTGTGTAAACATGCTTCTTATGACCATTTTATTTTTCAAATCTATTTTAAAAATTTTAATTAATGTTTTCCCTTAGACAACAATATAGTTTTGTTGGAATCCACACAATCATGCTTTTGTCCACAATAGTATAGTCTACAAAATTAATATAACAACCAATTTCTTGATCTATTGACTTCATTTACCTTGTAACAACCATTTGACTGGGTTATGTCAAGTTTACAACCAATATTGCCTAGCCTCTTAACTAAAATAGACACCTTAGTGATTTTTTTTTTTGGTGTAATTAAAAGTGTTGTACCTTGTCCTAGGTCATGATTACACCTTAGTTAAGTTTACTTAGGTACCACATAGGAGGTAGTTAGAGCATTTCCACTTTTGGTGGACTTATCATGTTATTACTTTATCATATCCACCTTTCATGGACATATCATGTGATTACCTCTCCACCTTTTGTGGGTGAGCCACCATTTGTGGTGATTATCACATTATCACTTTTCTACTTAAGGTGGAGTGATAGCTTTTTGCAGTTGTCTCATGTCATAAGATTACGACACTTGTCATAATCTTATGCCCTTCTATGTACTCGCCTTGGCTATATAACCAAGGGGTCTCCTATGTACTTTTTCTCATTCTATTTTTGCATCATTGGAAGAATATAGTTTATTCTTGTCATATTGTTTCTATCTCTCTTATGCTTGTGCTTTCTATTAGGCCTCTAGATCTTGGGTGGCTACCTTCATAGCCAACTCTTACATTTTTTAATAGATAAGTAGCTACCATGGGGGTAGTTCTCTTTCTATTAAATGAGATAAAAATAGTTACATAATGTTCTTTAAAATGAGTAATTACTACAAAATGACCATTTATGGTCGATGATGGATTAGGAAGTATATCCCTTCTAAAACTTCAAATTATTGCATGATCTACTCAAGTAATATGACTTCACTCACTTTTCCAATGTAGAAGTTGAAGAACTCTATGTTGTCTCATTCAACACCTTCTTGAAACAAGGTAATTGCTTGCTTATGTTTGCAGTGCCCAATAGCAATGTAAAAAATCATTGCAAGGCTTCCACTTTGAGGCTCCATATTAAAGGCATTGACTACATCCATTTCCTTCTATTTCAAATGGATCTTAATGAAGTCATCCAGGACAATCATACTACAAATCTTCTTCCTGAATACTAGAAACTTTTTTTCCAAAAAGATATCAACCATTATGTTGTCATAGATGTTCTCTCCCTGAAATAAATTTCTATCAATCACCTTTTGAATGGAAGTTTCTTCCTCATCTGTGGAATGTTGAATAATCTTCTAAGTTGAGTGGATTAGTTCTCTCCATCACATGGGAATTTGATTCCAACCATCTATATATTTTTTCTTGTATGTTGAGAGATATGAATGTCATTATAAAGCCTTTGTTTGTGGTTTCTAAGGAGAGATCAAATTCCAACCAAATCTAGTTTGTGAGGTGTATCTCAACTAAATCCCTATGTTCTTGATTTTGTTCATTAGAGTTCTTCCTTTGCCGTCCAATACGGGGAGATTAATAGTGAGAGCATTAATAAGGATATTGTCATGATGTAATCTCTATTTCATATGCCAGCTACTTAGAACTAGTTAGCTTTGCAAGGGGTGGTTCATGATGCTCTTTTTCATAGTTAGTCCTATTAGAATTATGAATAAACACGAGATGAAAGTTCAAATAAAAAACAAAAATACCTTCCATGCAAGAGAGATGCAAACAATGGTTTGATATATCCTCAACAAGAAAAACTTACATATTGAACCTCAAGAATATTCAAGGAGATCATTTGATAATACAATGAGGGTAATTTCTTTATAGGAGCAACCCTAAATGATAAAGGGATTAGATCATGACAAGTGTCGTCATCCTATGTGATGAGATATAATGATCTAATAAAATCTCACTTTAGTTAACATAAAAAAAGCACTCCTAAGTTTAGCTAAAAACCATAACACCCCCCTTAAGATGAACTTAGGGAGTAGCTAAAAATCCTAAAAAGAGAATGTATTATGGATCCCAACAAGCAAGGCTTGGTGAGGAACCCATGTATAAACAATCTAATATCTCACAACTAGTGAAAACATGAGAAAATCTCATGGGAAAAACTCCTCTCCAAAAGGGAGAAAGGTGAATGAAGGATTGAAAAGCCTCCAAAAAATATCCCAAAAATAATAGGAACATGAAGAACATGGCACAAGCACGAAGTAACTATAGATTTATTGAATTTATGAAAACTTCGAAAAAAGGTTTTATCTATTCAAGAGGAAAATTTGGAAGAATTAGTTAATAGAAGGATAAGGAAATTAAAAGAAGAGGAATTAGGAAAATAAGAAGAGGTCGGATTTAATTCAGGTAAGGAATTATGTTCACTAGCAAATAGAATGTCATTAACAAATAAAAAATCAAAAAATATCTTGAAGAGTCACAACCCCCAAACCAGAGCCCATCCCCTAAACCACATAAGAATAGAAGAATTTTGAAACAAGAGACATCACAAAGTAAAGAGACAAGAGAAAAAGAAGGAAAAGGGGTAGATTGGGAAGAGATACTTGGGAAAGAGTACTTTGACATAAAATTAGCAAGAGATAAGGGTAGAGAGCAGAAGCCCCATACCATTAGGAAAGTCAAGAAAGAAAAGGAAGAAAATAATAGTCCACAAATTTGAAAACTCAAAACAAAAAGAAACTAGAATAAAATGGAATCATCAATCAAAATCCTCGTATTTGGAAGAGACACAACAGAGGTTGCAAAGCATATATTCCTATTAGAATCTTTCTAGGAAAGACAAGACATTAACAAAACTTTGTTTCTTCATTAAGGAAAAGAAATATTGGACTAGTACAAAAGGACTTACCCGAAGCATGGGAAAAGTTGAAATGAAGTAAAACAAGACTTCTTGAAAAAAATTGACACTCTGTATATCCCTACAGAGAGTTTTAGAAAAATGAGGGACCTAGTGCAAGAAAAAGAGGAATTTGTGAAGGCTTAAGACAAAAGATTTGAGGAAGTTTGTCGCCAATTGGAAGAACCTCTAATAGAGTGACAAAAGATTGAATAGTTCATCTCTAGACTATAGAAGGATACAAGAGTAGCCTTAGATGGAAGAATATTTAATACTTATACAAACTTGATCACAATGGCATACTGGATAGAAGCTCAAACAAGCACATACCCCAAGAAGATGACATAAAGGAGAATCTTGAGAAATTACAATTGGCAGTAGAGAAACTAACCATACAAAATGGTATTTTGGCAAGAGGAGAGGAAAAGAAAGGTAAAGATATTTTGTGCACACATTGCTCAAGGGAAGGCCATCTCTGAAATGATTTCCCTAAAGCCCAAGGAGAAAGAATTGCAATAGCATTGTATGTAGAATTAAAAATGGTATGGAACAAGACATACATTATATTACAAAACTTGTCGAGAATGGGATAGTCATCTCACTGAGGGTTGTCTCGAAAAAAAAAATCATCTTCAGAATACAACAATCCATCCCAATCCAAGATGCCCCATGAACTAAAACTATGGTACAAACATGGATAGAAAATAGCATATGTTAAAGGCTTCTGGTGGTCCTTTACATGATGTGAGTTATAGACAATGACCGTGGAGAGATAATAGAAGTGCTTATGCATTGCAAAATAATCCATCGCAATATTACATAGGAGATAATAGGAAATCAAACTATAGATGAGGAAGAGGACGTGGTAGAAGCAACTGCCAAAGAAGTGAGGCTACATGCTATAGCTACAAACAAATAGGCCATTATACTACAAAG
>VDFB02273842.1:0-44121 GCA_007258455.2 Sequoia sempervirens
AAATCTATTCATTCACTGATGGGTTTTTTGGATACCACTAATTCCAAATCAAGGAAGAATACCAACCTAAAACTACATTCGCCATAGCATGTGGATCGTTCATGTATACAATAATGTATTTTGGATTGAAAATGTATCAACAGCCTTTATCAAAATTATGCTGAATACATTTAAGGATTTTATCCTTGAATTCTTAGAAGTATATCTAGATGATTGGGTTGTCTATGGCCTAGTAAAGAACCACATTCAATCACTCTAAACCATGTTAGAAAAATGTGAAAGTATGCAAATATCCCCAAATATCAAAATGCATTTTTGTAGTACCCTTTAGCACATTACTAGGGAAGATCATATGTAAAGAGGGACTGATGGTAGATCCAATGAAAATTGCCTTGATTTTGGAAATTACCACCTCCTAAAACAACAACAGATGTTAAGACATTTCTAGGCTATACTGGGTATCACATAAAATTTATCAAAAGATATGCCACCCTAGAAGCTCCTTTAGAAGAAATCCTCAAAAAGAGAACTAATAAAGCTATTACTTAAACCGATCAATGTCAACAACCATTTAACACATCAAAATAGAAAATAGTAGAAGTTCCTATTCTTATATTTCCAAACAAGTCAGTACCTTCTCATGTCCATATAGATGCTTTCATAATAGCGATAAGAGTAGTGCTTTCCCAACCATGTGGAAATAAAGATCACCCAGTTACTTTTGTTAGCCAAAAACTTTCCCAAGATGAGAGAAATTACACTACCACTAAATGAGAGGCCTTAGCCATGGTCTACACACTACACAAATTCTTTCACTATCTTCTATCCACACCATTCACTTTTACATTGACCATGAGCCTTTGAAATTTCTACTAAATAAACTAGTGATACAAGGAAGAATATGTAGATGGTTACTATTATTTCAAGAAATTAATTTCAATATAATGGTAAAAACAAGGAGGAATAATCAAGGTCCAGACTACTTATCTAGAATTGATACATGCAAAGAACTCAAGGAGGTTGAGAAAGAGGACTTTCCTGGCACCCATCTTTTCCAGATAATTATGGTACTCCAAGAATTTCATGATGTAGCCCAATTACTTTCTATAGGTCAATATCCCATTGACATGAAAATACATGATAAGCAAGTATTACTATGAAAATCCCTTCCTTTTATCTTAATTGAGGGAGCACTATACAAAAAAGATAGAGATGACATCCTTTGGAGAGTATTCTATGAACATGAATGCGAAAAAATCTTAAGAGAAGCACATGAAGGCATTGCAAGGAGACATAATTTCAAAGACTATCACTCAAAAAATACTACTAGTTAGGTTATGGTGACCTAGTATATATGAGAATGCTAAGAACTATAGAAAGAACTGTGATATTTTTCAGAGAATAGGGTGACCTACTACTCGAGATGAAATGCCCCTCCAGCTAGTATTAGCACAAGTCCCATTTGAGAAATGAGCTATTGACTTCATAGGACCTAAAAACCCTTTGAAAAAATTGTCCATAGCTAGATTCATTATTATCAATATAGACTACATAAGTAAATGGGTTGAAGCTAAACCAACCAAGGATTGCACTGCATTTACTGCAACCATATTTCTCTACCATAACATAATTACCAAATTCAAGTGTCCATTAAGCATAACCAGTGATTAAGGAAAACACTTTTTCAATAAGATAATAAAGGAATTACTAGCTAATTTGATGATCATCCATAATTGTAACACACCATACCATCCGCAAGCAAATGGAGTAAGTGAAGAATTGAATAAGATTATTGACACTACTTTGACCAAGATGTGTGATGCAAGAAAGAATGACTGGGACATTAAAATTCTTGTGATGCTTTGGGTATACCGCACTACATATAAACGATCTACCAAATGATCTACCAAGAACACTTTATTTTATCTCCTATATGGAATGGAGGCCAACTCACCTCTAAATTTCATGGTCCATAATCTCCACACAACTTTAGCCCTAAAACTCATTGACAAAGAATCCATCAAACACCATCTAGAAGAACTAGATAAGATAGATGAAACAAGACAATAGGCAGCATACCATCTATGAATATAAAGACAGACAAAAAAATGACATAATTGAAATATCAGGTCTAAACAATTCAAGTTCGATGATATGGTCTTACTCTATGATTAAAAAAATCAAAAACAAGGTAAACTAAAAGTTAGATGGTTGGGCCCTTATCAAATCAACAACATTCTTGAATCAGGAGAAATACAACTAAGAACATTAGATGGTACAATATTACAATCCTTCATAAATAAAGCATGTCTCAAACACTATCACACTATTGTAGAGAAGGTTTGACTTGAGGACATGTCAACATTTTGAAAGGGGGATGATGTTGGCAAGAAAGAGCAACATTTCATACACCACCAAGCAAATCCTATTGCATCTTTCCGCAAAGAGCTTGTGGACCATAAGATTCAAGAGATATCATCTAGGGTATATGTAGGATATTTAGGTCACGTCCCATCCCATAGATATATGTATAGGAAAAGATATGAATAATAGAGTAAGAAGATATATGTACAAGAATATATGTATGGGATTGTATGTAAAAGATTATATGTATGAGTGAATATATGTAAAAAGAAGAGAGGAAATATATAGAGTATAAGGGATGATATATGATGAACGAATATATGATGTAAAAGGAGACATAAGGAGATTTGGATGTACTCTATTGATATAAATAATATAATGATACCAAAATTCTATCTATATTATGTTGTTTAACATCACGTTATATATAGTTATTTAGTCAATCTTTTGTTTGGATCAACCCATTACTCCCTTTATATGACTAAGTTCAAGGTATGAACTACAACACTCAAAAAATTATTTGGGGCTCAAAACTTCGATCTGTTTTTTGCCAATTTTCCTACTAACATACTACTTGATATACTTTTAGCTATTTCTATTAAGGTTTATCTCATCATTTTTGCTAGCCCATTTTTTGGGAAGTTTAAGGTGTAGTATTCTACTAAATAATACCTCCATACTTATATAATTCATCAAATTCCTTGGAATAATATTCTCCACAATTGTCATATCTCAATACCCTCATTTTATAGTATGTTTTATTCTTTACTAAGGCTTTAATTCCTTAAACTTAGTAAAAATTTAGATTTTGAATGCATAAAATAAATCTAGGTGTATCTAGAGACATTATTAGCAAATGTAACATAATAACAATATTTACCCATAGAATCAACCTCCACTAGACCAAACACATCCAAATAAATGATTTTGAATAATCTCTTACTTCCATTGCTTCTAATAGGAAATTACTATCTATTCTATTTTCCAAACACACAATACTCACAAAAACCATTTTCACCAACATAATAAAAAAAACATTGTTAAAAATGGTCTTAAGAAAATTTTCACTTATATGACCCAAACATTGGTGCCACAACATACATGCATTTTTAGTGACAATTACATTGAAAAATTTATAAAATGTGGCGGCACTCAACCGAAATAGTCACAATTGAAGATCCTCTAGCAAGCACCAAATTGCAACTAGACTTATAAAATATCACATGCACACCAATATTACTTAACTCTTGGATACATAAAGTAAATTTCTCATAAGCCTTGGAATATGGAAACATGATCAAGGGTTTTAACCCTTCTATCACCAAAATATAATTGTACATTTCCCTTACACACACTCTTCTTGGTACTATTTTCCCCAAGAAAAACCTCTCCTCTATTATAAGATTTATATATAGAAAACCACTCCTTATGAGGATTCATATGGTAGGAGCAACCTAAGCCAATAAGTCAAGCATCGTCACTTAGATTCTTATCGAAAATAAATAAAACATCATTCACTGTCATTGAAGTAATTTTTCATGGGGGAATCTAAGCCCCTTTTCTTGTTTCTTCATTACTTCTTCACATGTACCCTCTTTCCCTAGTTCCAACACTTTTCTCTTTCCTAAGGTTTTATAACATCCTTTAGAGTTTGATCTTTCTTCTTATCCCCTTTATGACCTCCTTTTTCTTTTGACCTTCCCCATACATGCAAAGTGTCTTTCAAGCCCACATTCATGGATTTTCTTCTCACTTGCTTTGGAAGAAAAGAGCAGTAAGATTTTTCAGTTTAACTCTAAACCACTACTATGAATGAAAATGATTAAATGTTCTCAAATATCAAGAAAATAGAAAATTATAAGATGCATTTATCTTTCTCTTACAATTTAAGATCTACATAAACAAGATAACTTAAAATAAAATAAATATACTCAATGATCTATAATAAAATCACCCTATTTCATTTTCAATGAATATAATTATCTTTTGAGATATATCCTGGCTGTTCAATTTCTTTACGGCAGTTACATTATGTGGCATTTCCACGCTAGAGGTGGCTTTTTCCATTTGTAGTTGTTCATGGTTGCACACTTTGCTGGTGGCAGTTTCCTAACTACACTTACTTTATAGGGGATTCCATAACACCTGTTAGAGATGACTTTTATGCAAAGGATTGTATGATGGGAGTTAGTGGGTTATTTATTTCAGTTACAAAAGCCATGTGCCACTTCTTGACAGTTGTCCCACCACTTATACCAGTGATTACCCTGATTTAGGGTGGCGGTTACTTTATACAAACAGATCCCTCCACTCATGATGTATGATATGTTACAGTACCTTTCAAATACAGACCTTTTCTTCAAGGAAAAGAGACAGGGTATTCATGGCACATTTGCTGCAGACTACAGGGAACTTGGTCACTGGGTGTCTTCAGCGATGCATGTTTGTTAGATGGAGAATTAGGATATAACCAACTATGCTGTGCACATCTTATGAAATTGTTCTGTTTTTCAATGGATATTTATCGTGAGTTGTATATTTTTTCTACCTTATTATTTTCAGTATGCCGCATTTGTTTTTATCTGAAGTGAGTTTAGCAAGTTGCAGATTTGAGATAGAGAAGTGTCTACATCATACTTTGCATCAATAAGTTGATCAAATTGAAGTCATTTTTTTTAAGAGGGGTAAACGCTTTTGACTTGAGCTATCAGGTCACAAACAGGGGATGCTCATCTCCAATATAAATTCACAACAATTACATTCTAATGAAGTTTGAAAGTTGATGACAAGTATAACACAACAATTTAACCATCACACCATGCCACTATTGGCGTTGGACAACCAAATTGAAGTTAATAGCTGAATCATTTTCTTAATTAAGTTCAATCTTGGGCTATAACTGTATTTAGACTATCGACGCATTACGACAGATAAATAGTTACAATATCATCTCAAGAAGAAATACAAGATAAAATAATGATGTCCAGATAGCCAGGGTCTAGCGGTACAGGAGCAATTGCAATAATTACTCTAGTACTTTGTAGTTGAATGAGATGACATCCTGCAGATATAATTATACCCATATATCTATAATGCGATTAGTAACTAGACAATTCAGGATCAACGAAGTTTTTGTATTTGTTTACTTGAAGTAGAATGAATCAGGATCACCCTGGTGTTTGTTGGGGTATGCCCGAACCCATTTCCTGTACTCCTCATTCACTTCCAATCTATCTTCTGCAGTTAAATGTTGAGACCACTCAGGTCGGAATTCTGGAATCGTGGTAAAATAGGATGCATATTCTTGCATCTTCTTCGTGCGCAGAATTCTCAACTCCTCAAACCTGTGACCAGATATATAAGTTCAACCCTTATGAAGCTTATAAGCATGATTTTTAATTTAATCTATACATAACTAGATAAAATTTGTCTGGTTCGCATTTCATTTAACTTTTCAATTATTGGAGGACTTTTCCTATTCGTTTTTGCTGCAATATGTAGTGATTGTTATTTTTTTAGGCAGTAATGGTTTTGAAACTGTAATAATTTATTAAAAAACAATGGGTTTGTTTGGTTTTTTTTTTTTGGTGCATTGAAGTTGAGGTTGTTTTCTAGTATGGGGGAAAATCCTGAAATCTTTCATGGTTGGTTCTATAGCCAAATATACTGAAGCTCGGGTTCCAAACATACAGAAAAAATTATCCAAGGTGAGCACAGTCACAGCAAAAAGGTTTAGTTTGAAGATTTCAATGCAGATGTTAGATCTAGCTAATATTAATGACCTTTTAACAGCCTCTTGAATGCTTCCCTCTGAAAATGATTAACCACTTGCCACTTCAAGAAGAAGAGAGAGTTGATGTACATCTTCAAATGCAGACACTGCTCCTTGCCCAGGCCCGATGAATTGTGCATGTGCAGCTACATTCAGGAACCAATACTAATTAGTCCTTTATACATGGTTATAAACACATAGCCTATACATAATTGAATACCCAGAGTTTGGTAAGTGTTTAAGACTTAAGTACACCAGAATATGAAAAAAGAAAGGATTTCACCTAGCATGCAACAAGATCCCAGGATTTAAAGAAATGGATATACCGTCACCAATCAATATGACATGTCCATCTGCATCACTCCATTTATTGAGTGGCAACCTATCCATTAGCTTCCTTTCTGTTATGATCTCTTCACTGGTTGCCTCAATAGCATTTCGCTGCTCATCCAATAACTCAATCCCATCAAGTTACTGTAAAGCGCGATGTTTACAGCCAGGGCTTCCACGGGTTGTTCGTTCTGTTGAGACCGAGTCTGCCATACCCCCTGTTTGGTCCATCTTTCGAAGTAACCAGATGGTATAGTCTCCTGCATGATATTGAAATAATCCAATAAACTTCTTGTTGCTTTTACAAACTTGATGTTTAACATCTTTTATATTATATATAACCCCAACTAGTCTGGCGATCCACACATTGGACACCCATATATTGATTCTGTATTCCCAATTTCCCCTGCTTGACTTTCCTTATTTTTGAAATTAATTTTGTTTTATTGTATGAGGGCTTTAAAACAATATTGTTCGGGAGCAGACACCTTTGTTATTATTGTAGTCTATCATGAATTGAGAAAATACTATAGCATTCTTAAACAGACATGAGCTTTTACTGAAATCAAAATTTCTGGATTGTTCATTCCTTGGTTATTAATTTGTGTTAGATATATGCAGATTCAATCAGTAAACCACCTTTGGTCAGAAAATGATCCATGTTGAATAGGAAATATGCCAGAAATTTGTTTTATGGTACCCATCAGTTACAGAGTTATAATTGATGTATCTAAGAATGAAGTTTCAAAACGTCATATAAGTGGCCATCAGGGACAACATGGTTAGCCTTTCTCTGCACCAGAGCAGTCTAAAATTTTCATGAACTAGCAGGGCACCCATATATACCTGTACTAGATGTGATGAAGGTGGTACTGGCCCTTCTTTCTGTTTGCATGATGAAATCTCCTTTTTCAAGCCCATCAAACAGCCTACACAGCAGAGACCATATCATAATATGCCAGAACTATATCTAAACCTGAATATATGGAAGAGTTATATTCACTTACTTGAGATGTGGATCATGGACTAATGCGCTCCATGTTTGCATTTTCAGGTACCTGGGAGCATCCCCAACCATCTGTTTGCGAACAGCAGACCATATCCCATCTGCCCCAATCAAAAGTTTGCAGGGAACCACCTTGATCCTATTACCTTCTGTACCCTCTTTGGGGCACTTAAAATAGGCCTCAACACCACCCTGCTTTGTGTTACAAAAAATGTTTTAAGGCTTATGAATCAGTTGGTACTAATGACAGTACTTTCAAACTGTGTAAATATTTTTTGTCATTCACTTTTGGGATGTGATGGAATTTTTATCATCCACTTATGGGATGACACAAACTCTTGTGCACAGTTTTTTTCCAGAAAACTCTTCTGAACGTTTACAAGAAATTTTATCATTATGGTAATGATGTATTACACCATGTAAACTAAAAGTTCAACAACAAAAAATATTTCACACAGGTGTTTCTGCATTATCATTTTCAAATATTACTTAAATTTGTTATTGAAAAAGGAAGAACCCACTAACCTTGCAGAGCTTATAGGCTAGCAACTTGTGAGAGAAGGAAATCCTAGATCTACTAACAAAGCTGTCCAAAACTCTGTGAAGTGACTTCCATGTAAGGACCAATATCTTCTCTGGAACAATTTCTTGTACTGTGGACTCTTCAGTGTCTGTGAAAGTGACAAATATGACTTTAGTGGAATAACCCCCAGTCTGGGCTAAACTTGTAGTGAGACCAAGCTTAATGCCTTCAAGAGCAGCAATGCCATTGAGGCTAATGCCAACAATGGAGGCTGTGTTTCCAAAATCACCAAGAATTTTCTCTCTTGGCTTGAGACCAAATTGAAATACATGCTCTCTAAATTTTGAGACTTACTAGTTGTTATTGGTTCAATTCCCCCTAATATGCTTCATAGAAAAGAGGTTAGATGTCTCAAACCTTGGTGGAAGGATAGAAAATGGTATAGAGGTTAGATCTCTGAAAACTTGGTCGAAGGATAGGAAATGGTACCCATGCACATCACCACACAACTGTAAAGTTTGCAAGGGATTGCATAGATTTCTTCAAATCTTCACATGGTGCCTAAGTTGAACTATAGATGGCTTCTCTAGTCTTCACTAGGCTCTTGACAATGTAGATTTCAAATTGTTTGGTTGAATATTCTTGAAGTTAAGCTCCATTTGGACTTTTGAGGTGTAATTTCTTCCACCTACTATTTTTTTTGAATATGTGTTATATTATCTTTTTATACAAGTAATATCAAGCATTTATTCATTAAAAAATTAGTTGTGTAAAGAAGTAAAATATCTCTTTATACATATTTAGCTTAAATAAATATAAAGAATTGTGAATAAATAAATTATTTTAGATATATAGTGAATTTCATGGATGGAAGCAATAATTTTTAAAATTAGTAGTGGAGATGAGAGAATCATTTTTCAAATTAGTAGTGGAGATGAGAGAGAAAAGGAGCATCATTGAGAAAAAGTTACCACCCCTATGAAGGGAGGTGGAAGCAAAATATATAGACTACATCAAGTTGGAAAGCATATACAAGCTAAAACTATAAAATCATATGGGAAATTATTGGGCTACTTTAGGTGAGGGTTCCTACTACCTATGCAACACTCTAATTCATGAGAGACACCACTACTACTCTTAACATTGGGTAATTTAAGGACAAATATTAGAAATTATGAAAAAAATATGATGAATATTTCTCTTATCTCTTTATTGTGACTTGATAAACCACTAACTTATCTATCATTGGAAGATACTTATATGGATATAGGTGAAGATCCATTTAAATTTCATTTGCCAGAAGACTATGTTAAGGAAATCTTAGACAATCTAGGCACTTATCTTTCATTTTTAGATGTTTTTGGAAGCACAACCCTTTTGAAGAATTTGTGGCCTAGATTAAATCCACTTAAAACAATTGGGTAAAGCCCTTCATTGAAATCCTAGAGAACATTTTCTTCCTTATGTAATTTTGATCAACAAAGTATTGTCATTTTATTATGTAGTCATGATGATGGTTGGAAGTGTTCATGGAATCAATGTCTCTCTTTTTAACCCTATGGTTACAAATATTTCCAAACTTTCAATTTGGTTATAGTTGTATAACTTACCTTTGATCATGGGGGACCTTAGACTCATTCAAAAATCACTTATCAAATAGGCAATTTTATGAAACTAGCTAAAGAAAAAGAATAATCATATAGCAAATATGTTAGGTTTTATGTTAGATCAATAATTCTAAACCAATTATCTACACTATTGGGAGGGTGATCCCATAATAATGTGTCTCACTTATAGAACATCATAATATTTTTTTGTCTAAAATCACATATTTTTTAGAAAAATACATGATTTAATCCAATAGGGGTTACATCTAAAGGGGTTTGATTGAAGGTGGTTAGATTAAATCTCCTTGTATAGAACCCTTGAGGAATCTCCTCTATACTTATCAAAATTTTAATCAAAAATTAGTTTCACTTCAACTTTTGGGAGTCCAAATGAAGTTATTTGGAAATTTCATTTTGTAAGTATATAGCCCTTAGTGTTAGCTTTCTAAAAAATTATAATATGTATTATGTTTTTCTAATATTATATATTTAAAAAAATAATGAATGCAATCCCATTATAGAAAAGAATAACAAGTATTCAAGACATTAGGAAAAATAGAAAACATTGTTAGAAAAATATCAAAAAAATGTAGCACACTTCACATGGATGTACTTGTTTCAATTTGTAGTGACCAAAATTACATACCTTATACTTTTCTATTACAAATTATCCTAATTTTTGTGTTCATTTCCATAGTAAGTTCTTAGAGTTCATTAGGTTTATAATCCTCGACCTCTTTTCCTAACCTGAGTGCCAATGATATTTGTGATTTGTATGTTTAGATATATTATATGTGTAAACATGTTTCTTATGACCATTGTATTTTTCAACACTGTGTTAATTCTAATTAAGATTTTTCCCTTAGACAACTATGTAATATTGTTTACATCCACACAATCATACTTTTATCTCACAATAGTATAGTCTACATAATTAATATAACAACCAAGTTGTTGATGTGCAACTTCATTGTAATGATACATGAACCTTACTAAACATAGAAATCTCAAAGAATATTCACATTTCCAATTAAGGATATTGATACAAGATTCTTTTCCACATAAGAATAATGAAACAATATATACATGAAAATAAGATTGCTCCAAGGCAATTACAATGTTGAATGTAAAAGTTACACCAAGTGGTGTTACAACATCTATTTCAATGTTACAGATATAAGCACATATCAATGATTACTTCAAGTTCACAAGTTAAGTTTACAATTGGCTATGCAAGCCATACAAAGTAATGCAAGAAATGTGTATAAGTATCCATATGATGAGGAGTCCTCGATGCTCGACCGCCATGACACTACTTTGTCTTCCGCAGAGTGGAGACCAAGAGTGGGTCCAAGCACCTTTTTCGCCCAACCAAGAAGCATAATACTTCCATGGATTTCTTCCTAGCTTGAAGAAAACTCTGGCCCTGCACGAGGAGCCTAGCAACCTAGAACGGAGAAGTAGGAGTGAACTCTTGATGCAAGCTTGTAGCCTATATGCAATTCCTAACACTAGAATGACATATTACTCCCTATCAGGATGTGGTAGAGACATATATATAAATTCTAGGCTTTTTAAATCCATCTATTTCAATGGTGCATCTTGCTTGGCCAAGCAAATAAAAGAATAAAATGCTAGTTTTGAAAAGGAAAACTATTGTCTCTAGAAGCCCACATTCGACATCCTGTCCCAGAAGTGGTTTCATAAAAGAAATACATTTAGCATAATTTTCTCAAGTTTGTAATATTTTGAGCATTTTCTAATCATTCAACTCTTGTTTAGCACAATTTTATCATCAAGTTCTCTAAATGTTATACAAGTTTTCGATTTCATTGACAAAGAAATATTCAATAAATAATTGTCCAAAGCAATTAACAATCCATCTATTTACTTCATATGTTTCTCATAAAAAATGGTGATTCAATGTGTTTCAACTGAAATTTTAATATGAAATCATAATTCAACATGTATTCATAATTAGATTGGAAATATTCCTTCAAAATTTTAAATATATGTACATATTTGTATACATATATAATCGCATATATATATACTTATATTCAAGAAATAACTATTCTAAATAGAGATAAAACTCAGAATATATTTATACTTATCATTGTTAATCAACATTATAAGCAGCAAAAACAACTTTCTTTTTACATAAACTTATCATATATATAAATATATATTTCAGGAAAATATCATTATAAGACAGAAATGAAAACTCAGAATATTTTTATGTCATTTATAATCAAAATTATCTACAACAAATACACATTTATTATATGTAAATTACTCATGCATTTGTCTTTATATATATTCAACCGTTCACAAAATACAGACGCAGAAGATAAATTGAAGATTTCCAAGTTAATAAATATATATGTATTCAGCCTTTTACAAAATACAAACACAGAAGAAAAATCGAAGATTTCCAAGTTAATAAATATATATATTTTCAGCCTTTTACAAAATACAGATTGCATACTTATAATATTGCATTCTATATATATGTATCAGTTGGAGTTAATGCACATGGCAATCATGTTTTAAACAAAATTTTCAAGTTTAAATATGGAAAATCCATAGTGTGGAGTGAGGAGGTGAATATTGTACAAAGTTTTGAAAGAAATTAAGAGAAGTTTGAGTTTGTAATATTAAATGAAGTTAAGTTTGATAGAAGTGTTATGGAAGGAGGGGGCGCGGCTGCTCCCTGATGTGCGCAGCCCCTGTGGGGAGGGCAGCGCCCTCTCCACAGCACCGCTGCCCTCCCCACAACACCTCCATCTTGTAGCAATAGGTTGCTTTAAAATTGGTTTGTATATATTTTTTTTAAAAATCAAACTATCATTTGATATATAGACACAGTGATTTCTCCATTCAACTTTAGTTTCAAATCACTGTGTAGAAGGTATATATATATATATATATACAATACTCAGAAAGTTGTATTTATATATATATATATATATAGAACAGAAATAACAATCTGATTGAGTTTTCTATTTTCTCATAGAGCCAAAATAATACATATTTTCAAAATAATATTTGTTTGAATGCAAATTTAAATCTTTTCTCATGACAGAGAGAGACAGTTCATTTAAATTCACAACTGAAGTAAAAATTACATGAAATAGTGATGAAAAACTTGGAATCCAATGCTATCTTGATGAAATTGCTCTGGTTCAGTTACCCTTTCCTGTTTTATTCCTCTTCTTTCCCCAATTTCACCCAATTCTACTGTTCTTGTCTTGCATCCAATTTGTTTTAGAGGGAAAATGAAGAAAGATAAAAGAAAATAATAATTTCATAATGAATCCTCTTGTTGAGAAATAAGAGTTTTTATAAACTTTTATTACTTTCTTCCTTTTTTTTTCAGCTTTATTGTGCTTTGTTTTCTGTTTTATTTTTCTAATTTTAATCATCTTTTATCATATTTTTCTAACTTTTTATGTCTTCTATCTTATCACTTTATTTTTGAAAATCTTCCCATTTTCTATTTTTTTCTAAGTTTTCCAATAAATATAATTTTAAAAGAAAGCAAGATTTGTTTTCTATGCAACACATTATCCTCAATTTAATAAAATTAATAACATCTTAATTTTTAAATAAAGCTTCAACTAAAAATATACTAAACTAATTTTTTTATTTCTATGCATTTTAAATTACCACTAATTAATTTAAATAAACATTGCAAAGTAAGACAATATAAATAATTAATTAAATAACATCCTAAATGCAATTTATATGATTACTAAGTGGTGTGTGCGAGAGGATCCGTTCCAACTTAACCCTACTAGGTGGCTAACCTCCTCTACCTCAACCACACTCTTGGTCTTCGACAAATCTGCATCTCATGTAAACTCAGGCACCCATTAATAGATTAGTGTCCAAAAATATAAATCAAAGAAATACAATTCATCATTCTCTATGTTATATCATTTAAATTAAAATTATAATCATCACATTTCATTTTTCTAGAATAAAATAACATTCATTTATTCTTTCTTTCAAACATCACACACTTATTCTACCACACATTCATATTTTAGTTCTATATAAAGTAAAATCAAGCAGTACCAAAGTTTGAGACGTGACATCCTTCCCCACTTGGAAGAGACATCGTCTCGATGTCTTTATCACAAACACCTACATAATAGAGCCTAAAACAACCAGTTTATAAAAGAGTCATAATAAGCATAAAATATAAATTATGCTAGAATCTCATTTATGCGGAGAGGATCTATCAATATCCTCTGCATTCACCGAGGTGGCTCTCCCCACCGAATACGCGTCTCATTGGACATTATAATGCACAACATTTTGTTTCCACAACTTAACATTGCATCTCTCTAAAAATCATGGTGGGTTGCACTAGCACCACCCTTGCCTACTAAGTATGCCAATCATGCACACCACATACATGGTAGACATGGTACTACTACCATCCAAGTAACATATGACTCCTTTTCCAAAGTATAAAGGAATAATATAACAATATTCAAGCATACAAACTTAATCACACTCTTGATACCCACTAGACAAGGCATAAATCATAATCCATCAATGCTACTCAAAGCATGAAAACGAGCATCTCAAATTTTGACAAAACACTACATATTTTCAAAAGATCTTACCTCCTAACCATCACTAGGTTGAGGTTACAAAATAACAAGACAAACTCCAAGGGTGCACCAACTAGGTTCAAACCAACCATCACGCATACCAACTATTGCAATCCATTCCTTTGATAATTCTGATTTTTGAACTTTCCATGTATCTTGACTTGCACCTTCTTCTACTTCTCCCATTTCCATAATTATCTACATATGTATCTTTATTTATTGAACTATCTTTCTTTATGTTAGTGCCCAATTCGAATTTGAATCATATATTCATCTCATTTCCACACAAATATTCTTGTCCCAAGGGTTCTTCTCACCTTCAACTTCCTGTATTATTATCTTGTCATTAATCTTTCATTCTTCCATTCAAACTTTGTGTTACTACAACATTGCACATTTTATTCTTCACTCCGTTATGAGGAATTTTCCTTCCTATGTCCTTATCCATTCCAAAATCTCTACCTTTGATCAAGCAATGCATGTTGCCAATGTGTTTCTTCCTCATAATTTATTGACTATCATTCTAATTGCAACTCCATAATTCAATTCAACTACCTTGTAACAATCCTGACTTACCACACATCAACATTTTGCATTCTTCATCACAACTGTTCTAATTCTTTTTCAATTACAATTCTTGTATCTTGTTATCTTATCTTTTACCACTTATTCCTTATTTTTTCGTTTATCCTATAGAATTTTGTCATTCTTAAACTTCTCTATTTTATTCATCTTTAACTGAAGTTCACTTCACAACTACTTTGCTTTCTCAACTAACATTCCTCCTACCAGTACCTATTATTTCATCATATACAAAAACAAGTTCTCTCATAAGTCATGGGATATACATAATTAGGAGTCAACCTTTAAGCATGTTCATGGACAAATATAATTAAAAATCATCATTTAAGCATATTCTCAAATTCCCTTTTTACTATCTAGATATGACGTCCTCACAAATAATAATCAACAAGATATTCACATCAATTGATCCATAGTAGCACCAATGATTTCAAACTTTCTTGTCATTTTACGCAATAAACACTTGTATCTAACCACGGATCAAGGAAATTTCAGTCTATCAATTCTAACATCATACACACCAAGATCTAGTATATTCTCCATATTCTACTCCCTCATACAATCTATCTGAGGCCCATCATGGACACGATAGAGCACATAACATGAAACTTGACCAACAGTTAAAACATTCAAGCATAGCCACAAAAAGAAAGTAAATTGAAACCAAAGAAAAGAAAAATCAATTTCAACAGTAAGGCATAAAATGTGCATTGTAATTTCAACAATAATTCGCACATGACCATAATGGTCACAAGATAGATAAGTATCAAAATCTGATGGCTATACTTACTCACAAACACAAATAAAAATGCAATGTTGGCCTTTACAAAATTTAGTAAATTAGTCAAAGTCAATAAAATAGAATTAAAATATCAAATTTCACAAGTTACATAACACATGAACTAGGTGACTAACTCTAGTCACAAGAGAGGGAGTACAATACTAAACTATACCTAGATTCCAAAATCTAAGGTAAGTAAGAGAACACATTCAATCATGGCGAACAACGAGTCATCTAAGACTCAGCCACACAAAACATGAGATCCATTCTACTTCACCACCAACATCACTGAAGATTCCAAACAACAAAAATTGCATCCCATTCAAGGGAATTTCAATCACCACGCAATGACACACATAGTCATACACTAGCGAACATCCACAACCCAAGGTATTTAAACACTTCATTCTTATAACAAAGAGCAATTACCAATTCCCACTTTACCGGAAAAGCACCACTTTACACAATAAATACATAAGATTCGCATTCGTACAAAGTATGTGTACAGTCTCACGGTGCATCACTTGCATAAAAAAAAAAATTTACTAAAGCATACTCTGCACATACACAAGATGTGAAAACAATAAATATCCAAGTGCATTACTCGCACAAAGTATCCAATCTCCAACACAATATGGAAAAAGCATGAGTGCTTTACTTGCACCAATGTGAATCAATCATAAGTGCATCACTTGCACAATATACATATATGTAAGACCATTATGTGTGCATTACTCGCACAATATATGCAAAGTGCATGACTCGCACGATGCATTACTCACACAAAAGCATATTTATAAATATCATTAATATTAAACTAGCATACATAACTCACAAGGTTCTACAGTATCAATCAACACCTGCCTGGTCAATGAGCTAACATGGTAACTTATCCAAGCAACTTATGTCCTAGGTCCATATCAAAAATCCTTAAAACAACTTAACTTGCATTCGATCATAGGGATTACATACTTACAAAAGCATTGCTTAAAACTCATCTTACTCATAGTCTAATACCTTTGTCATTGTAGACATTCGTGCTCTCTTATTTACATCCATCTTCGATCCTCTTCTTCCATAAGGATCTTTTAAAGTTTAAACAATTTTTGGTTGTAGGTGATTGTTCTTTCTAATTGTCATAACATCATTATTTTAATCTTGTAACTTATTACTTTTGTAACATACTCATTCATCCTTAGAGAAATCTCTTCTCTCATAATATTTCTCTATTCCTACATCATCACTTCACAGTTGCCTTCATGTCTTAGCCATCTTGGCTCAGGTATATACATCAAAATATCTCAACACATTTTTTTTTAAGATACAATCTCTAATCCTTGTTTCAACCATGACATTATTCTTACTTGGGATTCTTATGAAAATGCCACTAAAGCGAGGAGTACTCTCAACTAATATAGTCACACAATGTTTATTCTTCTTCTCGGTTCCCAACTAAACCTTCCAAGAATCATCGAGATTCCAACCCATCAAAGGAATCTTTGACTCAAAATAGCTAAATCACTCGATGCACCTAGGAATTTAGGTCATCAAACTGGTTCACATTGCAACCTATAGCGTAGAAGTCTTGAGGCCCAAGTGTTGAACCTAGGGCTCTAATACCAAATGTAATGATACATGAACCTTACTTACTAAACATAAAAATCTCAAAGAATATTCACATTTCCAATTAAGGATATTGATACAAGATTCTTTTCCACATAAGAATAATGAAACAATATATATATATATATGAAAATAAGATTGCTCCAAGGCAATTACAATGTTGAATGTAAAATTTTACACCAAGTGGTGTTACAAGATCTATTTCAATGTTATAGATATAAGTACATATCAATGATTACTTCAAGTTCACAAGTTAAGTTTACAATTGGCGATGCAAGTCATACAAAGTAATGCAAGAAATGTGTATAAGTATCCATATGATGAGGAATCCTCGGTGCTCGACCACCATGACACTGCTTTGTCTTCCGCAAAGCCAAGACTAAGAGTGGGTCCAGGGCCTTTTCCGCCCAACCACGAAGCATGATACTTCCCTGGATTTCTTCCTAGCTCAAAGAAAACTCTTACCCTGTGCAAGGAGCCTAGCAACTTGGAACGGATAAGCAGGAGGGAACTCTCAATGCAAGCCTATAGCTATATGTAATTCTTAACAATAGAATGACATATTACTCGCTATCAGGATGTGGCAGAGACATACATATATAAATTCTAGGCTTTTTAAATCCATCTATTTCAATGGTACATCTAGCTTGGCCAAGTAAATAAAATAATAAAATGATAGTTTTGAAAAGGAAAACTATCGTCTTTGGAAGCCCACATTCAGCACCCTGTCCTGGAAGTGGTTTCATAAAGAAATACATTTAGCACTCAAGTTTGTAATATTTCTAGTGTTTTCTAATCATTCATCTCTTGTTTAGCTAGTTTTATCATCAAGTTATCTAAATGTTATACAAGTTTTTGATTTCATTGACAAAGAAATATTCAATAAATAATTGTCCAAAGCAATTAACAATCCAACTATTTACTTCATACATTTCTCATAAAAGATGGTGATTCAATGTGTTTCAATTGAAATTTTAATATGAAATCATAATTCAACATGTATTCATAATTAGATTGGAAATATTCCTTCAAAATTTTAAATATATGTACATATTTTTATACATATATATATATATATATATATATATATATATATATATATATATATATATATATATATATATATATATATATATATATATATATTATGTATGTATATATATATATACACTTATATTCAGAATAACTATTCTAAACTTGAGATAAAACTTAGAATATATTTATACTTATTATTGTTAATCAGCATTATAAGCAGCAAAGAAACAACATTCTTTTCACATAAACTATCATATTGAATATATATACATATATATTTCAGGAAAATATCATTATAAGACAGAAATGAAAACTCAAAATATTTTCATGTCATTTATAATCAAAATTATCTATAGCAAATACAGATTTATTATATGTAAATTACTCATGCATTTGTCTTTATATATATTCAGCCTTTCACAAAATACAGATGTAGAAGATAAATCGAAGATTTCCAAGTTAATAAATATATATGTATTCATCCTTTTACAAAATACAAACACGGAAGAAAAATCGAATATTTCCAAGTTAATAAATATATATATATAGCCTTTTACAAAATATAGATTGCATACTTATAATATTACATGCTTGTCATGCCTGTCGACTGCAAACTGATACACACACACACACACATATATCAGTTTGCAGTCGACAGGCATGGCAATCATGTTTTAAACAAAATTTTCAAGTTTAAATATGGAAAATCCATAGTGTGGAGTGAGGAGGTGAACATTGTACAGAGTTTTGAAGTATGAAATAAAATAAGAGTTTAAGTTTGATTTTGTAACATTAAATGAAGTTAAAATTTCATAGAAATGTTATGGAAGGAGGGGGTGCGGTTGCTCCCTCATGGGCGCAGCCCCTATGGGGAGGGTAGTGCCCTCTCCACAACACCTCCATTCTTGCAGCAACAGGTTGCTTTAAAATTTGTTTGTATATATATATATATATATATTTTAAATCAAACCATCATTTGATATATAAATACAATGATTTCTCCATTCAACTTTGGTTTCAAATCACTATGTAGAAGGTATATATTTATATATATGTGTATATTCTCAGAAAGATATATATATATATATACAGATACTCAAAAGGTTATATTATATATATATATATATATAATAGAATAGAAATAACAGTCCAATTGAGTTTTCTATTTTCCCATACAACCAAAATAATACATATTTTCAAAATAATGTCTAAATGCAAATTTAAATCTTTTCTTATGACAAAGAGAGACGGTTCATTTAAATTCACAACTGAAGTAAAAATTACATGAAATAGTGGTGAAAAACCTGGAATCCAATGCTATCTTGATGAAATTGCTCTATTCAGTTGCCCTTTCATGTTCTATTCCTCCTCTTTTCCCAATTTCACCCAATTCTATTGTTCTTGCCTTGCATCCAATTTTTTTTCAGAAAGAAAATGAAGAAAGATAAAAGAAAATAATAATTTCAGAATGAATCCTCTTGTTGAGAAATAATAGTTTTTATAAACTTTTATTACTTTCTTCCTTTTCTTCCCAACTTTATTTTGTTTTGTTTTATGCTTTGTTTTTCTAATTTTAATCATCTTTTCTCATATTTTTCTAACTTGTTATGTCTTCTATCTTATCACTTTGTTTTCAAAAATCTTCCCATTTTCTATTTTTTTCTAAGTTTTCCAATAAATCTAATTTTAAAAGAAAGCAAGATTTGTTTTCTATGCAACACATTATCCTCAATTTAATAAAATTAATAACATCTTATTTTTAAATAAAGCTTCAACTAAAAATATACTAAACTAATTATTTTATTTCTATGCATTTTAAATTACCACTAATTAATTTAAATAAACATTGCAAAGTAAAACAATATAAATAATTAATTAAATAACATCCTAAATGCAATTTATATGATTACTAAGTGGTGTATGCGAGAGGATCTGTTCCAACTTAACCCTGCCAGGTGGCTAACCTCCTCTACCTCAACCACACTCTTGGTCTTCAAAAAACTTGCATCTCATGTAAACTCAGGCACCCATTAATAGATTAGTGTCCAAAAATATAAATCAAAGAAATACAATTCATCATTCTAATGCATCATTCTCTATGTTATATCATTTAAATTAAAATAATAATCATCACATTTCATTTTTCTAGAATAAAATAACATTTATTTATTCTTTCTTTCAAACATCACACACTTATTCTACCACACATTCATATTTTAGTTATATATAAAGTAAAATCAAGTAGTACCAAAGTTTGAGACGTGACATTCATTTATCTTGTAACAACTATTCAACTAGGTTTTGTTGAGTTTACAACCAATATTATATAACCTCTTAAGTAAAATAGACATCATATAGATTATTTTATAGATAAGTAGCTACCATGGAGGTAGTGCCCTTTCTATTAAATGAGGTAAAAAAAATTACATACCGTCCTTTAAAAGGATTTATTACTACAAAATGGCCATCTATGGATGATGATGGATTAGGAAGTGTGTCCCTTTTGAAAACTTCAAATTCCTACATGATTTTCTTAGGTATGTTAGGATTAAGGTGTCATCTACCTTGTAAATCCTATGTTATATTACATGGTTCCAACATCCTTAGAAAGTGTGCCTAGGCATTTAGGGTGAGTTGGAAAAATCTTATGTAACATTTATTTTCACCATTGTTTGTATTACATTGATAGGGGTGATGATTTTTACTAGCAATGATAAATGTGACTTGTGGACATAAATATTTGATATTTTTTCCCCACATGTGGCACCTAAAATGGGATAATGAAAGATAAGGAAAAGGACAAATGAGAGATTTTTGGTATCCTCCAAGTGGGTGCTTAGAAAGAGGCAACAATTTTTCTTGGTATTTCATCATTTATTACATTTAATGTAATATTTATTTTTCCAATTTTGGATTCCCAAGTTGGAGAGAAAATATAAGAGCCAACATTAGTGTCCTTGTAGCACAAATGGTTGTCGTTGCACCAAAATATTGGCCTATTAATGCCCGTTACAACCGCCGGAGTTAATTAATCCATGGGAGGCAGTTAAGCCATGTCACGAACCCGAGCGTTGCATTGCACAACACAAGGAGACCAAGGGAACACACCTTGCAACAATCCCTCCAACATAAGTGAGGGGTTCGAACCCATGACCTAGGATTTGATACCAATTATTGCACAAATGGTTGTTATTGCAACAAAAGATCAACCTGTTAATGCTCGATACAACTGCTAGAGTTAATGAATCTACAGGAGGTGATTAAGCCATGTCACAAACCTGAGCGTTGTGTTGCACAACACAAGGAGACCAAGGGAATACACCTTGCAATAATCCTTTTGTATTTTGAGGGGGTATTCCAAGGTTTGGGGATGTTTGGAATGAAGTGTCATTTTTGGGAGCCATGTTTGGGGCTTAAGATGTACTCAAGTCTAAAATCAGCTTCTTGGATGTAGAAATTATGAGCAATAGTTGAATGCAGAGTTTTATTGCAAGAATAAGGATAGGTTGAGGCATAAAGAGGTTGTTCATAGGTACACAGGTTTTTCCATGTTGGAGGAAAAGAGAAGAATGGAATTGATTGTATATTAATCTCATTTATTTGAAGATAATGTATACTTAGCCTCTCTTCTTAATGGAGTTTTTTCCTGCAAGGGTTTCTCCAAGTAAATCCCGTGTTATGTGATGCTCTTATGTTGTTGATTTTTGCTTCATTGTTGCTATCTTAAGATGATGTTATTCTTTATTTATTTATGTTACAAGTTTACACAAGGTGGTGTTATTAAGCATGTTTTGTTGGTTAATTTTTTAACATCATAAAAAAGATGGATCTAATCATGGTAATTTCATATTAAGGCAACTTAATTTCAAATTTGTATATAAGTTTTAGATTTTCATGTTGTTGTATTCCAAGCCTTGTATCTCATCCATTGAAAGTTATATTTGGATAGAGATTGAATTTTCCAATAATTTTTATTAGAGCATGTTTATTTCTCATCTTTTGGTATTAAAGTTGATGGTTAACTTGGTTCTAGGTATTCCTTCTTTTTTATTTCTTAGCTTGGAAAGGTTGTGGGAATTTATTATAAGGAATTGGAGGTTGTTGGAGGGCTTGTGGGGTTGCAATGAATGTTTTTTGAGTTAACTTTGTTTCATAGATTTGCGAGATTGGAATCCTTGGATATTGTCAATGTGATCTACATTAGATGCTCATGATTATGGATCTTTATGGAGTTGGTTATGTTTTGGTAACTTGAATCTCTTATTTGACAATATGTATGTATCTTCTTGTTTGGTAGTTTTGTTCCTTTACCTTGTGGCCACGTGTAGTGAGGAGGTTTTCATGTTGGATTGGTACTTCTAACATCCTAGTCACATGGATAAACACCCACTATTTGGACTAAAAAATGGAGTGCTTATATTATCTTCATGATAAGAGCCCTTGGTTACATGAAAGCACCAAAAGACAAGCCACTAGCCTCTTTGTGAGTTGTGGAGATGATATGTTTCATATGTTATAATCTACTGGACAACTTGATTTTCATGTTGGTTAATTTGTAGTTCACTTTTGTTTTTAGCTATGGGTTTGCATATATATGTGATTATTCCATTATTCATGTGACATGTTTGAGGTGAATCATTGGATGTTCAAGTGGATTTTAGATTTACAAAGATGTTTTTGCAATTTTTTATATGCTAACAAAAATCTATGGTATGTAGATCTATAATAAGATTGTATTCAGGGTGTTTTGGATGAATATAGTTACAAGTTTGCATCATTTTTATTGATCTATGGTTATTCTTATGTGGGTTTGAATGGAAAATTAGATCTAGTATTGATCCTAGTGTTTGAGTCTTGGAAATCCACATGTTATATCTAATTATCTTTATTCTACATGATTTTGATTAAAAAGCATAGAAAAGGGCCTTGATCTCAAAACAACAAAGATAAACAAGGAAAATAGGCGCAAGGCCACCATCGATACCAACAACCACAAAGGCAACATGCTGGACTATCAAACTAAGAAATAAAGAGTGATAGAAAGCATTAAAAGGTGCACACAAGCACACAACAAATAGGCACGTAGGCCCAAGAACTAGAAGAAAACAAAAAATAGAAACAATAGAGGGCCATAATGCCCATTATTCCTTGGGATCATTTATAATATCTCAGTTCTCCTTTATCCCTTCTAGGGAGTATGTCCATAACAACAAAGAAAAATCTCATTGTAATTTTTTGAACTCCTCATCAGACGAATTTTCTCCTTCTCCTCAAATACGAGCTTCTTACCTTTTTTTGTCTTTTCCTTTGTTTTGGTGACCCATGCTAACTAACTGGGCAGACCTTCACCCTCCTGGTTGTGAAGGGTTGAAATTTCCACCATCGTTGTTATTAAAATCTAGATCATCAACAATTTCAATAGTTTCATTCTTCGACCCATGACACATGCTAGTATCATGTTTCTTCTTCTTAGATCCTTGAGAGCTGATAAAGGGTTTCCTCTTCATCGAAGTAACATTTAATATTTCTTCATCAAGAGGAGGGCTCTCCACATTAGAAATTTTTAGAACACGTTTTTTGGGTTTTGGGTTAGACCTAGAAGAGGGATTTTTGGGGGATGAATGTGGTTTACTAATAATAAGCTTCATCTCTAAAGGATTATTGGAAAAGATAGGGAATTTTTGTGGGTTAGAGGATAGCACATATTTTTAAATAGACAATAGGAGACCCTTATGAAGGGGTGGAGAAGCTCCCTTGTCTATACATTCATGCAAAGAAGAGAGCAAAAAGAAAAGGACATTTATCTTTTCTTTATGCCTAATATGATTCAATAAACGAAGGTGGTACCCTGCACAATTTTGAATCTACTCTACAAGGTAAAATATTGCTTAACATGTAAACTTACCATTCCAAAAGGAACTAGGAGCTTCTCTCTATTGAAGTTGTTTTGGAATCTTTCCAATTCATTTGCCTTGTTTGAAGAAATTATCAATCAACCTTTGATATTCCCCATTTCTCTTCTTGGATACTTTTGACCCTTTGCATTTGAGACCCATGGAAACCATAATGAGGTTAAGATTCACCATGAATTGAAGGCCTCCAATAGAAACCTACCCATTTTTCACCAATTATAAAATTTTGAAGTGAGGATATCATTAAACCCTTACATAGCCTGAAAAAAGGGGTTAGGCCGGCTTCCTTGAAAATATACCATAGGTCAACATTTTTCTTTAGCAATATGCAAGATAATAGTGAAAACCTTTTCCTTGGACCACCCATTTTACTCCAGCCCACCTTTGAAAACACATAATGCTTCCTCAATGAGCCAAAATTTTCAAATACAAAGGATAGAGAATAGGAGCAAATATTACAACAAATGAAGGAAACCTTGTAATTTAAAATAGAAAAATCATATGGTTTATTATACCTCGAATGAGTAATTAATTTTTCCTAAGGAGAAATCCACTTGTCATAATAATTGTACCTACTAGGAATAGAAGTGATTATTCCTTTAATTTTTTTCCTCCTTTCAAATGTGTAATAATTAGGGATAGATGAATCGATCGTGTGGATATTTGAAATTTCTCAAATGTAAAAAAGAGCATATCTCTTCGACTTATTTGTAGGATCTATTACAACAATTAACAATCTCCTCACATTCTTTTCAATAATCATGATAGGTACATCCTTGTCATAGAAATCATTAGTAGGACCTTTCAAAAAAGGATCCTTTTTGTGACTGTCAGTGTAGTGTAGAAAATTGTATACTTTACAATTTTACACTATGTTTGCATCACCTTAATTGACTAGACTTAATTAACTTCTAATTGACCAAATTATGTATTCCAAAGCCTTATTATTCCTATTTTCTGAAAGGGAAACGTACATTAAACAATTTCCACACATTGATTTAAACACTTTGGAAATTGTGTGTCTTGGATTTAGGTCCTAGGACCCAATTTTTAATATGTTTTTGGCAGCATTTTAGTGATTCAAATTCAAGTTCCAAATGTTGGTTCATGGAATAGATAATTTTTAGGAAATCAGATAAACACCTATAAATACATAGTTATTTTATCAATTCAAATCTAACACACTTTATGAAAGAAATCCTAGAGAAAATATTATTGTCAAGAGCATTGAAGAGTAGATTTACCAATCATCTACAATAGTAATCAAGATCATATCATCATGTCAAAGTTCATGTATATTCATGCCATTACTTGGAGCTAACATTGTGATGTAGGTTTCAAGCATTCAAGCATCAAATCAAGTAATTAATCAAGCCAATTCATCAATTCCTTCCATTTATCATCATTTCATTAGCAAGGTTTAATTACCAACATGGGGTTTGACTAAGGAAAACCCCCATTCACCCAAAAATAAACACTTTTCTTCTCTCTTTGTATGTGCAGATTTATAGGTGAAGAAGGATTGAAAACCGATCAAAAGAGAAATTTTGCAAAGTTATTGAAGTTGTCCACACTGTTGTTTTTTAATAAAAAGGGGTAAAAACTTTATTGAAAATCAGAAAGGACCATTACAAGGAAAGAAAAGGACTGAAGTCCCAGAAACTAGCAATTACATAAGAAAAGAATCATCTAACTCTATTTCCATCTCTATCTTCATCAAGAATTCTCTCCAAATCTTGGCGAAGAACCTGAGGAACCAACTCCCACTCCTCAATTCTCCAGCCAATTAAATGTTCAGAAGCCCATTTCGCCAAGCTATCAGCAGCCCGATTCCACTCCCTCGGAATATGAACAAAGGACACCATTTCCAGCAACGAGCTAACCTGCAAAATTTGTTGCACAATCATAGCCAACTTGCCAACTGACACCCACCACTTTCCGCTCCATAAGCAAATTGATCAAAACCTGGGAGTCAGATTCACATATAATCTTTCTCCACCCCAAAGCATAAGCCCTCTCCAAAGCACAGAGAATAGCCATCCCTTCCATAATGTTGTTAGTCTGTATCCCCTCATGGATTGAAAAGAAAAAGATCATCGAACCTGCCGAATCCCTGCCAATCCCCCCAATACCAGCAGGCCCCGGATTGCCCCTAGAGGATCCATCAGTGTTAATCTTCAGAATCCCATTAGGAGGGAGCTGCCAACTACCAACCCTTTGAATTTTTTGCTTCACCTTTCGACCTCTCCTGACACACGCAGAAGTCATGGATAACCCATGAATCCCCAATCTCTCCACCACCTCAGTGTCCTTTCTTTCCAAGGGAAAAATCACATCACACTTAGCCTCCACAGTCTCCTGAATCATGCCCAAAATTCTCTGCCAGACCTGTTGCACACACTTCTTCTCTCCACGAAAGATGCGCGATTCCGTTCTAACCAAATCTGCCACAGCATGAAGATAGGCCCCACAAACCACACATCCTGCAAGAAGGAGGCCAAGGAGGGAGGTCTACCCAAACCATTCCAAAAATCAATCAAGGAGGAAGCATGAACACAAGGGCTCTGCCAAACACCCCACCAAAAATGCCAAAGTTGTAGAGCGAAAGGACACCGGAAAAACAAGTGAGTAGAGTCCTCCTCCGCAGCTCCACACAAAACACAAACAGAAGGGCCATGGAAACCTCTTTTCTGAATATTATCCCAGGTCAAACACTTGTTCCATGCCAACATCCAGACAAAGCAGTTACACTTGGGCCAGGAGAACTTGTTCCATACCCTCTTCCACCACTGCACTTCCTCCCCAACCATCCTATGAGACAGTAGCACCTGATATCTAGAAGCAACGGTATAAACTCCCTTAGGATTAGGAGACCATGCAAGAACATCTTCATCATGGAGGGAACTACACCGCCTATGGGAAAGGATGCCTTGCAGCTCAGCACAGTCATCTTGCAAACCAACATTCGGCCAAGCCTCATGAGACTTCCAACTTGCCACCTCCAACATCCCCCTAGAAGAGAAGGATTTAAAATCACTCACCCGAGACCAACCAGCCTCAAGAAACCGTTGGCAAAGATTCAATAAATTGGGAAACTGAGAGATTATGGGAGGAAATCCATCCCATGAATCAGACCAAAAATAGACCCCAGTCCCCTTTCTACAAATCCAAAATAAGCCCTCCTTAATAAGATTAGCCCCTTTCTTGAGAGTGTCCCAAATCACAGAGCCTTTCCCCACCAAGGGATAACGAGGGATGTCATGCAGAGGGATCTTCTGAGAAATACTTCTGAGAGAGAATCCTAGCCCAAATCTTATCCTGCTCAGTGCACCATCGCCAATACAACTTCGCCCAGAGCCACACCAGTCAAGGCCGACTGCCGTAAACCAAGACCACCATACTGCTTTGGGCTACAAACAACCTCCCATCTAACCAGACTCCATTTGGAAGACCCCAAACAACCAGCCCATAAAAATTGTCTTGTAACTGAATCAAACTCCTTAACAAAGCTCACCGGGGCAATCTGGAGCATGCATCTGTAAATGGGCAAAGCTTGCACCACAGACAAGATTAGCTAAACACGCCCAGCAAAGGACAACCATCGATGAGTCCAGTGATTAACTTTCGCGCGAAACTTATCCAAAATATGCTGCCACGACTCCTTGGGAAGTCTACCAACCGAGATGGGGATACCAAGATAGGTCAAAGGGAAAGTCCCAATTTGAAACCTCAAAGTCTGAGCAATTCTCTGCTGAATGGGGCCCGGGGTATTAAAAAAGAAGATGGAAGACTTATCTTCATTAATCAACTGACCCGAGGCAATTAGGTAAACATCCAACACCCTGCGAATATTAGCAGCTTCTCTCATTGTAGCCATACCCATCAGAGCTGTGTCATCCACAAACTGTAGGTGAGATTGTGGAGGCAAGTTACCACCACATTGCCAACCCTGGATAAAACCAACCTCCACATTTCTTCTAAGAAGCCGCCCCAGGCCTTCAACAAGGAGAAGAAAAAAATAAGGAGACATGGGATCCCCCTGATGAAGCCCTCGAGAAGCTCCAAACAACTTTGAGTGATCCCCATTAATTAGCACAGAGAAGGAAACTGAAGTGATGCAGCTCATAACCCATTGAATCCATTCATCCTCAAAACCAAAAGCACTGAGAACCTTCCGAAGGAAGGACCACCTGACCCTGTCATAAGCCTTAGCCATATCCAACTTAATGAACATCGCCTTTTCTTTGGAACTTGCCATAGAGTGAATGGTCTCAGTGGCAATAACAATCCCATCTAGAATTTGCCTACCCGCCACAAAACCACTCTGCTCCTCAGAAATCAACTCTTTGAGCCCCTTTTTTAACCTGTCAGCAATTAGCTTGGATATAATTTTATAAATCACGTTGCAAAGAGAAATGGGATGAAATTGACTTAACCTATCAGCCCCATCACACTTAGGAATGAGAGCAAGAAAGGTAGAATTCAAAGCCTTTAACATCTGCTTATTTTGCTAAGATTCCTGAACAACCGCCAGAAGGTCCAACTTGACAATATCCCAAAATTCTTCAAAAAACTCAACTAGGAAGCCATCAGGACCAGGTGCTTTCCCTTTCTTCATCTGGAAAACAGTCCCTGCTAACTCTTCAAGCGTGATTTCACTCATAAGTTGCTCATTCAATTCCCTAGAGACAAGAGGGGGAATATAAGAAAGAACCTGGGCTTCCTCAGGTGATCCCCCAAGCGAGTCTTCCCTAAAAAGAGAGGAAAAATACTGCATCGCCTCCGCTGAGATTTTAGGAAAGGATGAAAGCTGCTCACCTCTATCATTCACCAGAGTAGAGATAGAGTTACCGTGTCTCCTGGCTTTTACTGAATTGAAGAAAAAAGCTGTATTTTTGTCTCCTTCTAGAAGCCACTCTATCCGAGCCTTTTGTTTCCAATACACTTCCTCCCACAACTCACACTCCTCTAGAGCTTTCAAAGCTCGAGCCTCTTCCTGAAGCAGCTCTTCAGTAACCCCATCCTCCCTAATCAATCTCGTAATACCATTCAATTCCACTTGAGCAGCTGCCTTAGCTTGGAAGACATTCCCAAAGCATTGACGATTCCAACGCTTGAGATGATATTTCACATGCTGAAGTAACTTTGTAAAGGTATACATTTCCGTACCAAAAGCAGGTCTACCACTCCACCAATCAGCCATATAGTCATACAAAGACTGGTCTCGCAACCACATGAGCTGGAATCTAAAGGAAGGAGCACAAGGCACCTGAGTTGACTCAATAGCAAGCTTGATAGGCCAGTGATCAGATCCCCTCCAATCCAAGATTTCAGAACAAGAAGACCACATACCACCAACCCAGTAACAAGAAACCAAGAAGCGATCCAATCTCTCAGCAACCCAGTATTCACCAACCCTGCGATTGTTCCAAGTATATTTACCATTACTGGGTTTAATATCCACTAAATTCAGAGCCTCAATGTTGTCACGCAAGAGCAACGCAGAGTGCTCCAACCTCGCAATACCACCACACTTTTCAGCCAACTCAGATATAGCATTAAAGTCTCCCGCCAGAATCCAAGGATGAAAAGGAGCCAAACTGCGAACAAACCTAATGTGGGACCACAATGATTGTTTACCCCAGATGTCAATAGGTGCATAAATATTGGAAAGGAGTAAAACCTCCCCCGTCTCAAAACTAGAAGCAATCATCGACATAGCAGACTTAGAAGATAACCACCAAAGAGGACGGATCTTCCGTGGGTTCCACAAGCAAGCTACACCCCCAGAAGACCCATGAGCACCAATACACTGACAATCCCCATTCCTCCACAACTTAGGAGCCAAACCAAGCATATTGCCAACAGATAGCTTAGTCTCCTGAAGAAAAAGAACATCTGGACCTTGATTTCTAACCAGATCCTGAACCGCTTTTTGTCGAGGGCCGCTGTTCAAACCCCTAACATTCCACGATAGAACGATCATTTCAAGGGGCTTGAAAAATGAGATTCCAGAGTCTTCACTGACCCTGACTCCACCAAAGTCTCCCCAATCAGCTTAATCTTTTCCAAATCCTTCTTTCTACCTTTAGCAGCTTTTTCTGCCCCACTTTTCTTAAGATCTTTTTGCAAAAGGCCTAGCTGAGGAGAAGGCTTGGTACTCCTGGCCGCTTCCAACCCCACAGTCCGCCCTGGAAGAGAAGAATCCCCCCCACCTTTCAAGGCATCACTAGAAGGAACCAACACCTTTGAGATCACCAATTGCTGATCAGTTTCCATGTGCAAAGAAACAACATCCTAAGGATTAATAGACTCATCAGGGTTAAGGCCCTCTTGAACTGAACCCACAACCCCCTGATCCAAACTCATCAACCCTGGGTTCACTTCCTGCTGGCTGAGATCATCCAGAACTTCAAACCTGTTAAAGGTATCCTCCTCCTGTCTTTCCTTGAAGGTCCTCTTTTGACCCCGGCTCCTGTTACGATTCTTGACCTGGATAAAACCATCAGCACCAACCACCTCTCCAGGAGCAAGGCCCTTCCCCTTATCAGCCCTAGGGGGATTTCGAGAGGGATGTGCAGGCTGAGCCTCCACTGACTTCAATCTTGGACATCTACGCTGTAAATGTCCGTATTCATGACAAAGGTGACAACGGAAAGGGAGGGTCTCATAATCCAATTGTTGCACCCAAGAGTAAGATCCTGCACACATTTCCACAGCATCAGGCAAAGGCTTACTGAGATCAATTTCAACACAAATGCGGGCAAAGGTCATTACCTTTTTACCCAAAGTTTGAGACGAAGACCCAACTGGTTTTCCTAGCATCGAGGCTAGCAAGTGCAAAACATCCTCTCAACAACATTCCACCGGGAACCAAGGGAGACGAACCCACACCGGAACCCGATTCGGCAGCTCCTCAGAGGGGTTAAACCCTGCATGCCAAGGTTTGATAAATAGTCCCACTTGATTATGAAAGTAAGGGCCCCCCTCAAAGACCCTAATGCGATCAGCCACACAATTGAACGTAACCATGAAGTAATTATTGGCCAATAACATGATCTCCATTTTGCCCTCCGGCGCCCATGTCCTCTGGGCCCAAGTCTCCAAAAACTGCAAAGAAACCCTCATCCCCAAAAACTTGCAATATAAAGAGTGATTTGAATAGTATTCTATATCCTCGGCAATCATCTTTGGCGGAATAACCAATTTTGGCCGCTCCTTGCACCGCTCAAGACAACCATTAATCTTCATGATCCGCGAGCCACCATGCATACCAGCACCGCCAACCTCTGAATCCTGAGAGAATAAATGATTATCAAAGGACTTCATACCATGGTTCAGAGATTTTGAACCAATCGCAGCCCGGAAGTCCATATCGGGAGACTCCCTAGACGTCTCACCCCGAGACAAGGACATCGGAATGCCCAAGATGGGCCTGCAACAAGAACACCAATCAGCACTGCGTGGGGAGCCACACACCCACCCCACACCAGCACCCGCCACACAAAATCCACTCCACCCCTCAATACCAACTATCCTCTTCCCACTATGTGACTCTTCTCACCCTAAGCAAAGAAAGTGTAGGAGCAAGTGATAAAGGACCACCCTGTTTAAAGACCTCAAAGCAAGTGAAGCTCTAATGACATCACAAACTCAAAGACTACAATCACCTACTCAAAGAACATCGCCTGCAATACTGCATGTAAGAGATCATGACTCCATCCAACAACAAGGAACAAAAAAACAAGAGCTTAACCTATCCAAACACTTCAAAACTTTAAGAACCCTCCCTAAGCACAAGACACTGGACAAACCAATCTTGAAGAAATAAGACACATGCAGAGGCAGAACATGATGTACCTAAGGCTCAATGGTCATGCAAGAAAGCACATACACAGAACCCTCCATATCGAATTTAAATATTAAATATAAGATTTCTAAGTTGTCCACATTGTTGTCAAGACACATAAACTCACCTAAATATTTTATTTCTGGCTTTTTGACAATCAAACCTAAAGGAATCAAAAGCTTAGATCTAGGATTTGAGGATTGCAAAATCAGATTTTGAACCCCTACACTAGGACCCATTCACCCTTGGGTGAACCAATCCTACTACTGATCTCAGAACCCACCTTTTATTCTAGGGGCACACCATTTTTCCCTTCATAACTACTTACAAACTGTTGTTTCCATTTTTTTATCATAATATTCTACATTTAAAGTGTTAGGTCATATAGTTTAGTTAGTTTATGCATTTTAATTCATCTCATAAAACTGCGAATTAGTCATTTTTGTCATAAGAAAACAATAGATTTCCTAATAGGGTTGGCTCACCTCAAGGTTGAAAGTCAATCCTACCCTTGGAGATATTTTTTTCCAATTAAACTAGGGAAAGTGTGAGTATGTTTAAACCTTTAGATCATTCCATAATTAAAACCCTCTTTTGCACTCTCATTCCATTTTCCTGATGTTTCAGTTAGTACCCATCCCTTTCTGAACTATAATTCTTATATCTTCAAAAAAATTTAACTTAATACTTTTAAAGTCAGAATAAATATTAGTTCTTTGAAAAATATTATAAGACTTAAAGTCTTCAATTCTCATCTTACTTTTAGTCACTAGAATTAGGTCACAAATCATTGTAATTTTTGAAACTCTTATTTTCTCTTAATTTATCATCTGATATTAATTCTTTAATTTTTTAGGGATATGATCATATACCCTAACTTACCTAGTGAGGGCAAGAGATCCCTTCATTTGATGTTGCATATGCAACCTTGTTTCCCTCTCTCTGTAGATTTGTCTAATGTTGAACTAAAGAAAGCCCCCAATTGAGATTTTTGAATCTTCCATTAAATATCTTAATGCCCAAGGAACAACATAATGTCCCTTGAGAATATCTATTATCAACTTAGAATCTCCTTCTATGACAACTTTATTGAAGCTCAACTATTTAGTTCTCTTTAGACCCCACCAAGCAGCAATGGCTTCTGCCATATTACTAGTGCAGATACCTAAATTCTTAGTGTAACCTTAAATAAAATTACCCTTGTGGTCTCTTATTACTCCACCCACAACTACCATTCTTGGGTATCCTTTCGAGCAACCATCAAAATTGAGTTTTATCCATCCTTCATCATGAGGCATCCAATTCGTTATCCTTCTACTTAGGATTTTGGCCCAATTAGCCTTGGTTAAGTCTTTCTTTATCCCCCAATTATGTTTAATTCTAAGATATCTATATGATGGCATCCTTTTTGAGAACCCATAATTTTCAATATTAATATTTTCTTGAATTTGTTGTTTTATGCTCATGCAAACATCTATACTGCTTCTCTTTTGATCTCTAAAGATTCTATTGTTTATTTCTTTCCATAGCTCCTATGAAATAAATGGGATATTTTTCTCCACATATCCACAATAATAGGATGGTTGAAAGGACAAATTTTCTAATTTTCCACAAATTCCTTGAGGGTGTAGAGAAAAACCCACTTAACCAAAAGAATCCGTAGAACAAGAACTCGGACTTCTCTAAAGAAGGAACAATGAAAGAACATATGTTTTATATTCTTTACATCCCCATGTAGAAAGGGAGTATCTATTTATAAATTAAAATCCTCTTGTATTTAGATTTTTAATAGTGAGGAAACTACCATGGACTGTAGCCCATTAGAAACAATTAATTTTTAGGAATAAGGTTAGTATTCCAAACTTGATTCCAATCTAGAATAATAGGATGAAGCAGATGTTGTTCCATCATGACATAGGAAAAATTGACTGAGAATTCCCTAGATGAAAGTATACACCAAATCCATTCATCCTCCATATTATAGGAGAAAAATGACAGCCTCCAATTTGTTGACTTAAAAACTAGGAAATGACTCCCCACCCTTGTTGTCTTCTTGATCCACTTAGAGTCCTTCCTCCTATCAGTTGTTCTCCAAAATTCTTCCATTTTGGTTTATTATCTCCCCAGTAGATGTAATCATGTAGATATCTCCTATTGACTCTAATTATCCTCTCCTTGATGTATATGAGTTGATTAAAAGAAGAAAAAATAGGGAAATATTCCACACTTCCTCCCAAAGCATTATCTTTGTTTCATTACCAACTCACCTTCTAACCCCTTGTTTTAAAATATTCAAGTGGTTTTTATTAAGTTGTTCCATATGGAAAACACATTTGGTAGATTAGAGAAAAATATCCAAGATATTTAGCTTTAAAAATGTCCACCCAGCCTTTGATACCTTCAAGGAAGTTCCATCCAATTTTAGTAAGAAGAGCTTTGTTGAACAATTTTAGCCTTCTTATACCAAGGCCCCCATACTTTTTAGGTAGACACACTTTTTCCCAATTAACTAAAGCAATCCTTTATTTTTTCTTCCATACCATCCCAGAGTACTTTTCTCTGAATTTGCTATATTTTATTCATTACGAAAGCAAGGATCTTAAATAAGGAGAGATAGTAAATAAGGACATTTTGAAGATAATCTTTTAAGAGTTAAAGCTTTCTTGCTTGACTTAAAAGATTTCCTTTCCATCTTGCCAATTTTTTTATCCTTTCAATTATGTTATTCTAATAGTTATTAGTAGTTTTTTTTGTTAATTAAAGGCATACCAAGATACAAAGCAGGTAGAACAATAGTTTTGCATCCTAAAATTTGCATAACCTTGTCCTTAAGCATCTGATCCACATAAATAAATAAAGCTTTCTTTTCATATAATTGATATGTTGGCTAGAATCCTTAGGGTAATATTGAAGGATAGATTTTTAGTGAGAAACCTCTACCACCGACACCTCTCCAAAAGAGAATAGTATCATCCACAAATTGTTGGTGAGAAGTAGGAGGCAGAGAAGAAGCTTTGACCCATTTGAGACATCTTTGATAAGATTGTTTTTAGATAGTTCTCCCAAGAAATTTTGCAACAATAATAAATAAATAGGGAGAGAGGGGATCTCCTTTTCTTAACCCTCTACCACAAGAAAAATACCCTTTAGGAACCCCATTAACCAAGACAAAGCAATTCAGGGTAGTAACACAAACTTTAATCATCTTAAGGAATCTACCTTTAAATCCAAAATTCTCAAGAATAGCTAGCAGAAATAGCCAAGAGACTCTATCATGGGCCTTAGAGATATCCAGCTTAAGAACCCTACCCAATTTCTTGCTAAACTCCATAGAGTGAATGTATTCATGAGTTACTAAGTCTGCATCTAAAAATTTTATGCCTTTTACAAATCCCTTTTTACTAGGAGATATCAATTTGCTAAGAACAACTTTCAATCGATTAATAATAAGCTTAGAAAAGATTTTTTAGATTGTGTTACATAACTTTATTGGTTTGTAATCCTACAAGGATGCAACATCATCTTTCTTGGGGATTAAAATGATAAAAGTGGAGTTTATTTGGTTGAGTATTCTTCCCGGCTTGAAGAAATTTTTGGCAACATTTAGGAGGTCATTTGAGATGACATTCCAAAAGTCTTGAAAGAAAGCATGAGGGAAGCCATTCAACCTTGGGGACTTATAAGCTCCAAAGGAAAACACCACACTTTTAAATTCTTACATCATAATAGTTTTACCCATCTCCTTCAAGTCTTGATCAGATATTGTATTAGGGATGCATCAAGAAGCTCATCCATCCAAGAGGCAACCTGGTTAGGGTCAACACCATTTTCTTTAAAAAAGGAAACACCAACATCTACTATATCATTAATTTCTTGAGTCAAAATAGAGCCTTCTTCTTTAACCAAGGACCTTATATTATTTATTTTTCTATGTTTCAAGGTAGACTAATGATTTTTTTGGTATTTCTATCTCCCTTAGTTAGCCACTAAATCTTAGATTTTTGTTTCTAGAAAGTTTCCTCCATCTTTAAGATCTTAATCCATTCCATATGAAGATCCCTTTCTTTTTTGGTAGTCTCCTCATCATTAATTCCTTCCTTCACTCTTGCTTGTATTTCCTTCAAATTTGATGAAACAATCTTCTTTTTGTGAAATATATTTCCAAAGGAGATCTTATTCCATCCTTTTATTTTAGTTTTAATATTTTTTAATTTTTAAATAAAAGAGTACATTGGAGTACCATAACAAGGGAAATTCTACCATCTTTGAATTAGATCTTCAAATTATGGGTGAGAGTTCCACATAATTTCATACCTGAAAGGAAAGGGGCCCCTAGCAATCACCTGCTCCCAGTCCAAAATTATTGCATAATGGTTAGAACCCATTTTTTGGAAGAGCAGTTAAATTAAGCTTAGGAAGAATAACCTAGCTACTATATATCAGGAACTTGTTGAGTTTAACTTGAATATGATTATTTACCTGTCTCATGTTAGACCAAGTGAACAAAGAGCTTTGGAGATCAATTTCTATAAGACCTTCATAAGAAAGAAACTCAAAAAAATCCACCATATTGTCAAAATAATCATCCAAACCCCTTAATTTTCAAAGGGGAATAAAGGAGTATTAAAATCCCCTCCAAGAATCCAATTCTCAGATTATTTTTTAGAAATAAGAGAATATAAGGAATCCCAAAGTTGGACTCTAGAAACCCTAGTATTTGAAGTGTAGATATTAACCAAGTTTCATTTTCTAAAAATTTTAGATCTTCCATGATTGTCATCAAATTATTTTTACAATAGTTTCCTTTAGTACCTTTTATCTTGGTAGGGTTCCAAAGAGTATCTAGTCCTCCAAAGGCTCATTCAACAACACTAACACAATAGTTTGCATAAGGCCAATTCTTTTAATAATCTGGTCAAAGGTGGGTTGTTGCATTTTTATTTTCTAGATAAGAAGAATGTTTACTTTCTAATCAACAATACATTTAATAAGATGTTATTTGAAAGGGTTGTTCAACCTTTGAATGTTCCAAGACATTATCTTCATATCTAGGAAGAGAAAAGTTGATATCAATTTTGATACTAAAAAGGGAGGATTTCCCCCCAAGCTTTCATTTCTTTTGTTTCTTTTGCTTGGAGAGGTGGTCCGAAGTTTTTTGTTTTCCTGAAGCCACGTCCCCAGCAAAATCCTGAGCCTGAATTTCCCTTTGAGAAGGTCTCCCTTGTTTTTGATCTCTCCCAACATCTCTTTTTTTCTTCTTTTTTTTTTCGTTAACTTGAGTTCACTCCTCATCCAAAACACCTTCTAAGAATTTAATAGGAGTAAAAGCCTAATTAACTTCAAATCCTAACAATGTCAGGGGATCAAACAGACCAATGCTTTGGCCCCCCAACAACCCATTAGAGGTTGTCTCCTTTTTTTAGTAACCTTTCTCTCTTCTTTGTGTTCTTCTTTTGATTCTATTTGGATTTCTCCATCTTCAAGGCTCCCTTTGGTGTTTGAAGAGAGGGAGTTTGAGTTAACTTCCCTAGGCATGTCTTCCTTAATAAAAGAAGGTTCCTTGGAATGGTTTCTTTCATTCTATTTACTTAAATTTTTTGCTCCTTTTTTAATTCCATTTTCTAGGTTTTTCCCTCCCCATTCCTTCCAGCATCCTCTTGTAAGGTGTTCATTGATATTTTATACCTTGGTTTTTGTTAGAACCTTCCACTTCTCCTTACTTGGTTTTCACCCTTTCCTTTCCTTTCTATTTAGTTCGTTCTACGATATAATCTCCTTCCTCAGTTCTTCTTTATTATTGACAACCTTCTCAATAGGTGGTAGCTCCCAACTAGAATTTTGTTGAGCCAAAAGAAAAATTGTCTCGATACTAATTTTTTATAGGAATGACTTAAGTGGGCAATTTTTTTGCAATTCTAACAAAAAATACTTGCATTTTTTATATTCTAATATTTGGTTCCATGTCTCAAACCTCAACTTTAGGGAGATGGAGGAAGGTAAAATCTTGTTAATGGTGACATTAACACATATCCTAGCAAACACCAATCCAGACTTTTGTTGAGTTACTTTGTCAATCGCAAGAAGGTGACCAAATGAGTTAGCGATATCTTGGAAGATTTTATTGTTTCAAAACTCTAAGGGGAGTATCAAAAGGAAAATCCAAGTAGGAGCTATTTCTCCAAGATCTATTGAAGGATTGAATCTAGGATTCCATTTGCATAACTATAAACAATTCTTAAAATTCTTATCATATTGCCATGGTCTACTAGTAAGAACCTTTATCAATTCTTCCTGATTTATAAAACTAAAGAGAAATAGACCATTTTTTATCGCACTTATATCAACAGTTCCTTTAAGATTCCAAACCTCAAGGGCCCATTTCCTAACTTGATCTATGTTAGGGTGAAAAACAAGAATCTTACCTATAATTGAGAGTTGAAGAACTACAATTAACTCATTAATAAGCTCATTAGGAACATCTATCTCAAGTCCCTATGTCGAGCACACAACCTCCAAAGATCATAAGCCCTAGGAATGTCCATTTTTTGGTTTTTCCACCTACGAACTTATCTAAAAGGAATATTGAATCTTCCTTTGTGATGAATAACTCTAGCCCAAAAGGAGGGGACACCAAAGTCTTTTCAACACCCTAATGAAGAGGAAGCCTTGTTCTCTTTTTCTCCTTCTTTTAATACCATGAAAGAAACCTTTTCACCTTTATTTACTATCAAATTTTTTTCTTTATATGATGAGGGAGCCCGTTGGGGCCCTCCATTTGACTATTTCATAGCCAAGAACCTCAAAAGACTTTAAACAATCAAAGATATAAAGTGTGTGATAAATTCTCTATACTGATGTGGGGTTGAATCTATTTTTTAGTTATTTGAGATTGGAGCATTGATTGTGTATTTATTCTTTGATATGTTGCATATATTTAGATCTTGTAAGATTATTTGATGTAAACTTTGTTTGGAGGCCTTATTCTTGGTCACCATTATTATATTTGTATGCTTATTATAGTGAGAGATAGTTATTGGAATTACTGTCTATAGTTGTTCATTTGAATCTATAGCAATTATTTATGGTGCATGAGAATCTTTGTTCACTTTTAAGTATATATTTGGTAATGATATTGGTCATTATGCTATGCATAACTTGGTATTACTTTCAATAGGAGCTTTATGTAGTTACATAATGTGTTCTATCTTTTTTGTTTCTAGTTTTTGGTTCTAAGTTGTTGTAGTGTGTAGTGAGCTAAGGATAATCTTTGATTAGAAGATGTATGGTATTTTCAATGTTTGTTGGTATCATAAGGAGCTCTTGGATTCTAGCTTCAAATTGCAGTGGGAGTTTAATAACATCTTTGGTTCTATTAACAAGGATGTGTGAATTTTGTATCTTCTTGGTTTGAATATCATGGTTTGACTTTACCTTTTGAGAGCTCATGGTGTTGATTTCTTTAATTATGTTGGGTTCACAAAGGATTTGCAATTAGGGGATGGTTGTCATGATACTTGGAGAGCTTGGTTATACAATTTAGTGGGAACATTGGCAGTGATGTGGATTCATCATTTGATGATGGATGGTTATCTTCATTTGATCTCTTAGGAGGGGATATTAGATCATGATGTCGTGATATGTTCCTAATTTTGTATTTAGAAATTTGAAAATGGTATATTTTTTAATCTTTGGTTTTGAGTATTAATCATTTTCTTGCAACTTCATGATTTTAGAGGGTTGCATTTGAATTTGGCATGTATTGATTGGTGGATGCTCATGGATACTAGAGAGAATTGGGTGAGGCTAAGATATCTCTTATGTTATGGAGATCATATGTTGAGATGGTTACTCTTTAATGAGGATTTTAGTAGAAAGATCAAGGAGCCTACACTTGGTTATGGATGTGAATCCATTATGGACCTGAAGAGAAGATTGTCCTTTATATTATAAGCTCAAATTTCTTGGTGTTGTGTGCATAGGGCAATATTATATCCCACTCTTGTTCTACTCAGTAGGTGAATTATTTGAGACCCGTTACCCACATGAATATTAGATGCATTATTTATTTTGTATTTTTTATTCTCATATGAGTTAGTCTTGAATATGTGTTTTGAGGACTTGTTAACAAGAAGATGTGTGGTTATATGGATTTTCGTTGTTCTCCTTATTTTGGTCTTGAGTTATGGATCTAGTTTTGAGGAATTATTTGGAGAGGTATGGGAAAAAGAATGTGGATTTGGGAATATTCCCTTTGTTGTGGGAATGATTGGCTTGGTTTGATCTATCTTTAGTATGAGAGGTTTACATCTATTATTGCCATATTTTCATTTGATTTGAATATTAGATGTTGATATCCTTTCAGTTTCGGAATAGTGAAGGAGATCTCACATTATAGAACTTGGTATATGTTGGTTTGAAACAAGGATATGGCTTGATTTGAAAATTCTCTCTTTGTTCATGGTATTCTTCTTTTATGTTTATATTCACATGGTTGAGTGTGAAGAACTTGGGAGAGCTATGGAGGCTAGTAGTGAGAGAGGTAGTGTAATAAATTTCTTTATAGGATTTACATATCATTTTATGTTTCCTTGAAACTATGCAATAAAGGAATTAGCCACATCCTCTATGTGAAGTATTATAGGTAGACTTATTATGCCTTGATTTATTCTTAGATTTTTTACATTTATCATGCAATGGGAGTTTTTGGATATATGTCTAGTTATCCTCTTTACATCTTGGTTTGTTGAAAACTTATGTGATGGTGAGTTTGATGTTTTGTTGGATTTGGATCTACGAGTTATACATGTTATGGATTAGCTACCCATTTTCTTGTTGTGGGATGACTCAAATGTGAATTGTCTATATGGTGCAAGATTGTTTTAGTGTTTATGCATACTTTTTTAGTTGGCCTTGTCTATGGTCATTTTAACATTGGTATGTTGCATTGAGATAGGTGGATGGATATATTGAGACTTGATTAAACAAATTTTGGGTTGGTATATTGATGATATGAAATAATATCTATGATTTGTATACCCTAGTTATGAGGTATGGTTAGATTGGATGAGTTGTAATTTTTTTGGTTGCTATTCTAGTTGATATGAGTAAGGAAACTATTTAAAGCCTTTGTTACCATTTGAATTTGATGCTTGTGTTCATGAAAATATTGGTGTAGGTTTTAATGATAGTTGGCATGTTTCATCTTGGCATGTTCCTTTTTCTTCAATGGTTGGCATGTTGGAAGATGTGGAGGTGTTTTTTTATTTATGGTGGTTATCATGGTTTATTTTGTAGGTATCTTGTTGGAGCATGAGAGCATGGTGAAGATTCAGGTGGTACATGATTGGCTAAGGGATGTTTTTCCCTTATTTTTTATTCCTATGGATGTATTTACAATGGATTATGTCAAGTGGGAGAATGTTAATATTAAGGTTTCATCTAACTTGTAAATCCTATGTCATATTGCATGGTTCCAACATCCTTGGAAATTTTCCCAAGGCACTTATAGTGAATTGGGAAAATATCTTGTAATATTATTCTCACCATTATTTGTATTACATTCATAGGGGTGATCAGTTCCACTAGCAGCGATAAAAGGTGACTTGTGGACATAAATAATTAATATTGTTTCCCCCATGTGCGGATGTCTAAAATGGGATAATAAAATATAAGGAAAAAGACAAATAAGTGACTATTGATATTCTCCAAGTGGATGCTTGGAAAGAGGCAACACGTGCCTCTTAGTATTCCATCATTTATTATATTTAATATAATGATTATTTTTTTCAAAATTTGGATCCCAAGTTGGAAGGAAAGTATTAGATCCAAAATAATTATCCTTTCACATTTTGAGGTGGCATTCCAAGTGTTGGAGATATTTGGAATGAAGGGTCATCTTTGAGAACCATATTGTGGGCTTAAGATGTCTTCACAAGTCTATGAAATCAACTTTTTGGATGTAGAAATTATCACCAACATACAACTCTAGAGTAATACTAGCAACATAACAATATTTACAAATCAACTATATATATTTCATCCCAAGCACCCAATTTATGGGAAAATTTTAAACCAAAAACAAAGAGTGGTCTCCAAAACCATATACCAAATTGATGGACCCAAAAGTGGCACCCAAAATGATACAAATTCCAATTCCCAAGTCAGCTATAATCTTTGAGGTTATTTTTAGAAGATGCTCTATTATAACTCATCATATATAATTTTTTGTATATAATTCCTAAATTTGGGCACTCATTTTGACATATTCAAACCCCTTCAAATATTTTTTATGATCCAATTGATATTCTATGAGAACTTTCATGGTCAAATCTTAGAAATATAGAAAACATATTTTTTGATGTTTTCTACATTTTAGTAATTTATATTTTTGGATGCCTTCAGAGCATTTATAGCCCTCCATTACTCTAGAAAGGCATATGCCACTTTTTTCTAAGAATCTCACCATCTCTACTTAGATATTATGGAGTTCTTTCCAATTCATCCAACAAACTTGATTTATTATATGCAGTATAATAGTTATGAACCCACCAAGTTGGGGTACTAAAAATAAATATTTTACAAGTTCTCAATTAATTAATAAACTAAAACATTAGGTTACAAGTTTGAGACACCTTTCCCAACGTCTTTGATACAATTTTTAAAATAAAATTTATCCTTCCAAAATTTGGTTGGTGAGATTGGTTTAAATACTAAGTAATTACCCAAAGTTATACTCGATTTTGTTGAAATAAGGGGTGCATGTTTTAGTCATAAATCAATGATAAATAAAGTTTGGACTTAAAATAAAAAATTTGGATGAGGTGGTGGTGAAGTGGTATTATTCAATGCATGTGGTCTCATATTTAGGGGTCCTTATCTCTACATTTATGATATTGTATATGTCAAGAGGAAGAATTGGTATAGGTTGGTGTAAAATGAGAAGGACTATACTCTTAATTTATACATCAAGACCTATCCAAATTTTCAATGGTGAGTTCTTGTCAATCCAAGAGTCTTTGAATAAATGTTAGTTACATAATTGTGTTAGTGTGGTTATGTGGAAAATAGAAAAAAGGGGGAGGCTTAGGTAAAATTAGTCCATGGGTTACATACAATCAAGGATAAAAGGGTTGTAGATAATCTCACATAAAAAAATAGAGTTTTTCTAAGAGCTCAAGGGGCTACCTCCATATAACAATTGAAATGTGAGAATTACAACTATATTTCACATGGTGTTGTATTAAAAAATCCTATTTGAGACTAATGAGGTGAAGATTCAACTAGAAACTCTTATTGAAAAATGAGATACAAGACCAAATATTTTTCCTTGTTGATCTCCATTATGGTGGTGCCAAAAAAAGGAAAGAATGCAAACTTTTTTATAAATTATAACACCCTAAACAAAACAAGAATCAAGAATAGTTATCCACTACCAAGGGAAAATGTTCTCTTAGATCAACTACAACATGATTAGTAATTTTTAGGTTTTATATCAAATTGAGATATCACCAAAAAAGGATAAATGAAGATATTTAGAAATTTATGTTTAATATTAGATAGTGGCTATTTGATTATCTTTTCTTCTATTCAAGTCATGAAATTCCTTGCACAACTTTATGGGTTACTCAAACCACTCATAGACTCTCATGTGACTTTTTTTTTGGACAATATCCTTATTTTTATAGGATACATGAGGAGAAAATATCTCATTTCAAGAAGATTCTATAAATTTTGAGAGAGAATAAGCTATTGTTGAATAGAAATATTTATGTGATGTTCACAAACCTCTCTTGTATATCTTACCCATATAATGGGTAAGAGAGATATTACTATTGATATTGCAAAGATAGAGGCCATTTTGAATTGGATAAGACTTTCTAATATCTCTATTATAGTATTTTTATTAGGGCTATTATTACATGTATATTTTGTTAGAGATTTATCTCATAGTGTAGTTCTATTACAATGGGAGCTAGAAAATATTCTCATTGGACTAGTCAACAAAAAAGGAATTTGAAGAAGTAAAATGAAAATCCATGTACTATTTATTTCTTTGCTTAATCTCCAATAAAAATTTAAAGTGTAAATAGATATTAGTAAACATACAATGGGA